>JAEIHY010020059.1:0-16895 GCA_018904565.1 Drosophila tsacasi | reverse complement strand
GTGCCGAGCAACCCCAGCACGCCGTTGGTGCTGGCGCGCTCCCGCCCGTAGGATGCATTGGCCTCCACATGCGGCATCTGGGCCGCGCTGGCAATGCGCCGCTCCGCCTGACTTTGCATCAGGCGCAGGCTCGCCGCTTTCAGGTCCAGATTGGAGGCCGCGACCTCCTGTTCCAGCTTTGTCAGCGCAGGATCATGGAACAGCGTCCACCACTGCGGATCGGCCGAAGCGGTTGTGATGCGGCTGGCCGCAGGCGGCTGCGTCTGTCGCCATGTGGCCGGAGCCGTGACCTGCGGGGCGTGATACGTCGGCCCCACCGTACAGCCCGCGAGCGTCACAGTAGAAAGGCCTGCAAACAGGACGCGCTTCATGGCGTTACTGCCAGACATAGCGAGCATCATTGGCATGTGGCCCTTCCGGCTTTGAGGACGTATCAACGCGCACTTCCACAGACATCCCGACCCGCACTCTGGCCGCCAGCGGCTGGCCGGGGTCAAATGTCAGCTTGACTGGTACGCGCTGGACCACCTTGGTAAAATTGCCGGTGGCGTTGTCTGGCTGGATGGGGGCGAAGGCCACCCCTGTAGCCGGAGCCAGTGAGTCCACATGCGCCTTCAAACGCTGACCGGGGAAGGTATCCACCCGGATTGTCGCCTGCTGCCCCGCCTGCACTTTTGTGAGCTGGGTTTCCTGAAAATTGGCCAGCACATAGGCTTCATGCACCGGCACAACCGCCAGAATACCTGTGCCCGGCTGCACGTAGTTGCCCACACGCACCCCACGTTCCCCAACAACGCCATCAACAGGCGCGGGAATGGTGCAATAGGACAGGTTGAGTTCCGCCTGTTTTTCATCCCCCTGCGCACGCACCAGAAGACCTCGGGCACGCTCAAGCTGGCCTTTCAGCACCGCCACCTGCCGGATTGCCGCCTCCACTCCGGCCTGATCAAGGACAATCGCGGCTTCCGCCTCTTTTTCATGCGCTTCGGACGACTGCTTCTGCTCAATCGTCCCGGCGCCACCGGATGACAGGTTGCGGTATCGCACCGCATTCTGCCGGGCGAACATCAGGCGGGCCTGATCCGCCTGCACGGCTGCGCGCGCCTGCGCAATAACGGCGTCCTGCCGGACCAGCTCGGCCTCAAGGTTGCTGACATCCCCCTGCGCGGCCTGCCGGTTTCCGCTGGCCACGTCCAGCGCAGCCCTGTAATCCTCATCCTCAATATGGGCGAGTTCCTCTCCCGCACGGACCTGCTCGTTATCCTGCGCGCGGACGCGGTCAATGCGCCCGGCAACTTTTGGAGCAACCGTCGGGAAATCCGCCGTGACATACGCATCATTGGTATACTGGTTGACGCCATCGCCATTCACCAGTCGTGTTCCGCCCCACGCAAGAATGGCAAGAACACCTGCGGCACAGCCTGCATAGAGCAGAGGTTTTTTATAAATCATGGTCAGAGTTCCGAATTAACGAGCAGGAGTGTTGGGGGACGGCGCACGAGGCGGATAGACGCGGTGCGGCAGCAGCAGATTCATCACCGCGTAGCCAAGACAAACGCAGACCAGCACGGCGTAAATATCGTTCAGCGCCAGCACGAGAGACTGCTCATGCACATAGGTATGAAAAACTTGCAGGCTGTTCCGGGCCACATGCCCCGCATCGGGCGATGTGCCGGAAAGCTGGTGCGCAATGGGGTTGCCCATCCCCTGCAAAGCCAGCGCGTGTGTGCCGTGGTGGTCCAGCAGCATAGTGGAATGGTACTGCTCCCGCCTGCGGCTGAGCGCGGCAAACAGGGCATACGCCACGGCATTGGCCAGCCCCTTGAGCATATTCACCATGCCGGAAATAAACGGGCCGTCTGCTGGCCCCATCGCCATGGTCGCAAGCATCAGGGTTGGAATAACAGTCATTGGCTGACCAAAGACCTGAAGGATCTGGAGCGGATAGAAATTGTCGCGCACCCAGTCCACCGTCAGCCATGTGCCAAGCCAGGCCGATGCCGCAAGGCAGAGCATGCCCCCGGCCAGCACAAACCGGCAGTCGACCTTGCGGCTGTTACACAGGGCGGCAATCAGCGGCAGCATGATAAGCTGCGGCAGGGCAACCACCAGTGAGACCGGCGCCGCCTGCACAGGCCGGTAGCCCCGCACGGCCTCCAGATAGGTGGCAGGAATTTCCGCCATGATGGAGCAGATCGCCAGAATACCCACAAGTGAGAGCAATGCCGCCTGAATATTGCGGGACCGCCAGTACTGGATGCGGAAATACGGGCTGGGGTGAAAGGCCTCGTTAATGACAAACACAATAAAGGCCGCCATGCCCCAGAAGGTCAGGCTGGTGATCAGAGGGGAACGGAACCAGTCCAGCCGGTCCCCCTGATACAGCACGGTTACGAGCGAACAGATGGCAGGCAGGCCCACACTCAGCCCCAGCCAGTTGAACTTTTCAAACCGTTCAAAATGCATCGGGTCACGCGGCAGGCCATACGCCATCATCCCCACGGCAATGGCGGCAAGCGGAATAATTTCCCAATACAGCCAGTGCCAGCCCACCGCTTCAAACCAGAAAGCCTCCAGCGGCAGGCCGAGGTTGGGGCCAAAGGTTGCACTCATGGCATAGCCGCCAATGCCGAACACACGGAGTGGCGGCGGCAGATATTTGAGCATGACCGTCATCAGCACGGGCGGCAGGCAGCCCCCTGCCAGCCCCTGAAAGGCCCGCAAAATGCACAGGGATGTCACGTCCGGCATGAAGGGGGCCGGAATGGAGAGCAGCGCCATGACAACGGTCATGAAAATAGAAAACCGGTAGATTGAAAACGTCATGTAAAACCAAGGCGTAAACGCCATAGCGGCAATATTGAATGCCTCATAAACCGAGATCAGCCAGCTTCCCTCATCGTGCCCGATATGCATCGCGCCCCGAATGTCGGAGAGGCCAATTTCGGTCACATGCTCATTAAAGCCCGCAACATGCACAGCCAGCAGCATGCCCAGACAGCCAATAACAGTCCGCAGACCAAAAGGCGGAATATAGGAGGGCAGCGGAGGCGAGGCGTGGATAACGGGCGCAGCAGCAGCAGCAGCCTGAGGAGGGACTATGGTCTTCATAAGCGCCAATCATCCTGAGCCTCCGGCGACCGACAACCCTCATTAATGGAAAGCGACGACTTCGATTTCCGGAAGAATAAAGTCTGGTCAATGCGCCAGACAAAATCTATTTCTGGAAGGATGAAAGGGTATGATCTCGACCTGCTCCGCTCCCTTCAGGTGCTGACTGAAGAGGAAAGCGTCTCCCGTGCGGCCCGCCGTATGAAGATGAGTGAACCGGCCATGAGCCGCCAGCTGGCCAAACTCCGCACAGCCTTTGCAGACCCTATTCTGGTGCAGGCCGGGCGGCGGATGCTCCCGTCGGCCTTTGCCTCCGGTATTCTCAGTCAGGTGCAGGATCTGGTGCGTCAGGCGGACAGCCTGCTCGCCACACGCGCCCTCGCTAATCTTGCCAGCATGGCCCCGACCTTTACCATCCGCGCGAATGATCTGGTTATTGCCGCCCTCGCCCTGCCGCTGCTGGAAGCCCTCAAGCAGGAGTGCCCCCGCTGCGAGGTGATCTGGGCACCGGAGCTGGACGCGGCTGCGTCAGACCCGCTGCGGGATGGCGGTGTCGACCTCTATATTGGCGCAACGGACCTGATGAAGCCTGAAATCCGCCGCCAGACGGTCCTCCGGGACCACATGCGCGGGCTTGTGCGCAAAGGGCACCCTATTCTGGCTGCCCCTGTCACACCGGAGAGTCTGGTGCTTTATGATTATATCAGCGTGTCCCGCCGTGGCCGGGCACGCGGCCCGATCGACTGGATGCTACAAAACCAGTATGGCCTGACCCGCCGTATTGCCATGGTCGTCCCCAACTATCACTGCATGGTTGAAAGCATGAAAGGGACGGACCTGATCCTTCCCCTGCCGGGGCTTGTTATCAATCATATTTCTCAGGACGCTCTGGGGCTGACCTCTTTTGAATTTCCGTTCTCCCTGCCGGGCATTGAGGCCTTTCAGGCCTGGCACCCCCGGCGGGATACAGACCCGGTACATCGCTGGCTGCGGGAAACACTCTTCCGGGTTTCCCGAAAGGTTTTTGAAAACGTCGCTGTGTAGGGAACCAATCGCCGGAAACAGGCTGCTATTTTTTTCTGGCAAACATGGCCGTGGCCATATCCAGCACTTTTTCCCTGTAGGCCGCGCTGAGGGTTGCCGTGTGGGAATGATAATAGCCAATAGCCCGTATCACATCGCCATGCGCTTCATTGATGTACGTTCTCATAATCAGGGCTGAGGCTTCCACATTAAAACAGGGGTCCGAGACCAGACGCTGCGCCGTCTGTGGCACCGGAAGATGCTTTACATCCGCAAGCGGGCGCACCCAGCGCGTGTTAATCTGCATTAGCCCTAAATCCGCCGAGCCATCGCCATTCGGATGCACCATGCCGGTTGCACCCCCTTCCACTTTCTGAATGACGGGCAGAACGCGCGGGGGAATGTGATAGTGGGTGGCGCTGGCAATCATACAGGCGAGAAGTGAAACAGGCATTGTCGTCCTGATTAAAGCGGATGCGTCTGCATCATGTGACGTCCCTCGCCCCCAGAAAGCACGCCCTGAGAACTGTCCCTCCTCTAGTCAACCCGTCCGGCTTTTTCAAGGCAGCGGGGGGACGTCTGCATCCGGGCCGCAACGTGATCAGGACAGATATTTTGATCGACCCTGCTGCCATTTGTTGCAATAGTGCAGCAAAATAGCATGGACTGGTTGATATGAACGCTCTGATACTGGCGCAGGGAACATTATGGGGGATCCTGCTGCTGACAGCAGCGGTCTCCCTGCTACTGCTCAGGCAGATTAAAGCTCTTTATCGCAAGATTGCACCCCTTGGTGCTCTGGCCCCCGTCAGCCCGGCAACTAACACGCTGCCCCCTCAGCACCTGTCCACGCTGGACGGGCAGAGTGTCACCATCGGTGGATACCATCAGAACGGCAGACAGACGCTGCTGTTATTTGTATCCGGCTCCTGCCCTGTCTCGCAAAAAATGATTTCTATCACACGTGATTTCTGCGGGCGGGAAAATTTGGATCTGCTGTTTTGCGGGGATGATACCCCACAGGCGCAGCAGGCCGCCCTTCTCACTCTGGGCCTGACACAAAGCGAGATGGTCAATTCCGTCACGCTGGGCCGTCTGCTAGGTGTGGACCGTGTTCCGTTTGCCGTGCTGCTTGCTCCGGATGGCGCGGTGGAAGCCCGCGGGCTGGTCAATAACCGGGAACATCTGGAAAGCCTGCTGAGCGTGCGGGCAACAGGCTACAGCTCCATCCAGTCTTTTCTGGATGCCAATCCGCGCGCGCTTTCAGCCTCTTAACGGGGGCATTGCGCCGCTGCGCGGGCCAGAACCTCGGCCCGCAACGCCAGCAGATCAGTCGAGGCTATGGGCTGCGCACGCGCGACACGGATTTCCGCAGCCGTAAACGGCTTTGTGCCCGCTGGTGTGCTGGCACCGCCAAGACGGAACAACACAAAATTCATGACATCCGCCAGTTCCTGATCATCCCGGATCAGGGACATGGAAACACCGGGAACCCGCCCGATATACGCACGCCCCTCTGCTGAGCAGAGAAAAGTGCCCACATGGTCCCGCAGTACCGGCACAAAGGTGCGGGCAGAAATGCCCTCAATCCCGTGGCAGCCGCCACAATGCGTCAGATAATTGGTGGTCGCGTGGTCCAGCACCGCGGCCCGTGTGGAAAGCGGTGCCCCGACCCCGGCGAGAAGCACGGACACCGCCCCTGCCAGAAACCAGAGGGCTCCGGCAGGGGAACGCATGGCGCGTGGCGTCATACAGAACCCTGTCGCCTTACGGGATAGGGTGTGCGGCATTCAGGGCGCTCCGTTCAGCCTGAACTTCCGGCCCCTTCTTAGGGGTTGCGCGCGCTGCCTTGATATCATCCGCCGTGAGCGTCGGGGCAGGCTTGGTATCCCCCAGTGAGGCCACATAGCTCAGCACAGCCGCAATATCCTCGTCAGACAGCGCCTTGAGCGACGGCATGAAACCGGCATAAGACGCACCCCCCGCCTGAATGGGGCCATGCAGACCATTCAGCACAACGTCCGCCAGATATTTTTTGCCTTCCGGCGTGCTGGCAATTTTATCAATCCGGTTTTTCAGAACAGGAAACTGGCCCGGCATCCCTGCACCGCCTGCCTGATGGCATACGGAACAGTTGGTGTTGTAAACTGTCAGACCATCGGCCGCATACGCGGAACCCGCTACAACCGGAGCGGCCAGAACAACGCCTGCCAGAAAACGTAAACCGTGCTTAATCATGATGCATTCCCAACAATAACAGAAGTAGAACAATTATAGATCAGTGCGCCCGTACCGAAACACCAGATAATATCATTATTGGCCTGAGGCCGATAGCTTGGCTGGTCACCTTCCGTGCCAACACACATGGGCTGGCTACAGGCATCCTGACCGCAACAGTCACGATACGCAACAAGGTAAGACTGCCCGTCACCCGGGTTAAAGCATGTGCCAATCCATGAGGTTGGTGAGGGACTTGTGCCCGGCGGGCAGCTATGCACCCCACCACCGCAGGAGGCACACAGAAAGCCATCAATGGCACAATAGCGCCAGTAATTACAGGCCGTAGGGTCTGTTGTCTGGGCGCTGGCGGCAAAAGGTGTAGGCGCCTTGAATTTGGGTTTTGCCGTCTGGGCGGCAGATGCGCGCTCGACCGGCAGCATCGGGATCAGCGCGCCAAACGTGGCCCACGCCCCAACCCGCCCCAGCAGACCGCGCCGGGAACTGTGCCCCGCCACGTGCCGGGTCAGGCGTTCAACCGTGCGGTCCAGCAGGCTCCGGGCCGCACCAGTGTGTTCAGCACGCACCCCGGAACGCACAGGCATATCAGACTGCGACATGAGAGACCTCTTCTTTCAGGGCCGGACGTGCCTGCGGCAACGTGGCAACCAGAGCTTCAATTTCGCGGCGGCTGCCCGCAACATCCCGCGCCGTAATCACGCCACGGGGGTCAAGCACCACCAAGGTTGGCAGACGGCCAATCTGCATCAGCAAAAGCAGTTCCATACTTACCAGCAAAGGCACCCCCTCCAGCGGGGTCTGGCGCGCCATGGCGGAAAGAGCCGCCACATCCCCCTCGCCTATCAGCACAAGATCCAGACCATTCGCCTGCGCCACGGTCCGGGCGATGGGAAGGGCACGTTTGCACACCGGGCAATCCGCAGAGACAAACATCAGCATCATGGCGCGGCCAGCCGCACTAGCTCCCCCAATGGCAACCGGAGCATCCGCCAGCGTGCGCGCTGTGACCTGCGGCAAAGCCTGCCCCGCCTGCAAACCGGAGAGAACCGGCTGCACACCGATGGGGGCCAGACGCTCATGCAACACGCCAATCTGGCGGGCCAGCACAAACACACCAAGAGCCAGAGCCAGCGTAAAAAGTGTCAGGAGCACTGTGGAGACTGTGAGAATAATCAGCATCAGTTCACAGCTTCCGCTCTGGTGAGAGATGCCGTGGCCATGCACAACAACAGAAGAGACACACCCATCAGCAAACCTTCAACACACAGCAGGCCAAAGTCCGGCTGGCCGCATAAACCCGTCAGAAAAACCAGCACTGCCAGCACCACATTCCGCCAGACAGACGCCCAGGACAGGCGCACATCTACCCCTGGAATACAGCCGCAGGACAGATGCGTGCGGCCCCGCGCAACATTGACCCCCATGGCCACAGCAAAAACAAGCAAGAGTGCGGCAGACACCACCCCCGCAACAGCCGTCACTGCCCCCGAAAACAGCCAGAGCCCAAGAAGCGTTTCCGTCACGATAATCGCATAGGCCGCAGGAAAGGCCGCATCCAGAGGCAGAAGGCGATAAGCTGCGATGTCAGATGCAAAGCGGGCGCTGTCCGTGGCTTTCCCAATGCCCGTGAAGAGAAACAGCGCGCCAAACGCCCCGCTTCCCAACGCGCCGAGCATATGCAGCACAAGCGTCGGCACGCTTATTCACCCAGCGCGACGGTAAAGTACAAATCATCACCCAGATGCTGCATTTTACGCAGTTGCTTTCCGGTCTTTATATCCCAGATCAACAGGTCTCCGGTGCTGTCATTGGTAAACAGCAGCGGCTTTTCGTCCTGCGTAACCCCCACCATGCTTGCCGGCACAGGCAGCTTGATGCGGCGCACCAGTTTATGAGTCGCTGTATCCAGCTCCCAGATTTCTGTGCCGGGCTTTTTATGGGTCCAGAACGTCCCCTCATGCATCAGCACGAACAGATGCCCGCTGGCATAATGCAAAGCTGATAACTGCCACCCGCCCGGACGCCATGTTTTTGCAAAAGGCGCTTCAGCAGCGGGTGCTTTTTTCAGGCCAGCCGCTTCCTGAATAGACCACGGGGCGTCCACTTTACTTTCGGCAGAGAGGCTGGTGGGGTACACAAGGCCGCTGTAGGAAATAAACCATGTTTTGCCATCCGGCCGCCGGGTGGGGCTGTGCTCAAAAACAGCATCTTTTTCAGGATCAAAAAATGGCTTTGTGTGTGTCACGTCTGCTTTGCCAGCCTTCAGACTGACATTGGCAAGGCCACCATCCGCACAGATTGACGTAAACCCGTTATTCCCCCAGGGGTAGGCCAGAGCACAACCGGGCAGATCCACCGTCTGGCTTACCGTATGTGTGGCAGTCTCCACAACATGCACCGCGTTTGTTGGCACCATGGAAAAGACGTAAACCCGGCTGCCATCCTGACTGATGGCGAGATCATTTTTCTTGGGTGTCACGAGCGCCCTGCCGGGAAGAACTTCATCATTCGTAATGGTCAGGGTCTGTGGGTCATAGGCAGGCAAAAGGTCAAGACGGTCGCCCCGGTTGCCGCGTGACCACACCGTTTCCGCCACGTAAAAAGCCCGCCCTTTCGGGTCCTGCACGACGTTCCCGTTATAGGCGGCCTGCACCATGCCCAGCAATTTGCCTTTATCCGCATCCACCACATAAATGCGGCCATCCTTGGCATGGGTGCCTGCCGTATCCTGCACCAGAATACGGTGAGGTGTGACCGGAGAGAGCTTGATAATATCGCTTTCTTCCTCCTGCACCACCGGCTCGTCCGCCCGGGCTTTTCCCGGTGCTGCGGAAAAGGCGCCCAGCGCCACAAGGCCCAGTACAAAGGCCGCCGTGCTGGCCCGGAGAGCTGTGGAATAGCGCATAAAATCAAACCCTTTGGCTGAGAAAGCGGATGGAAGCACAGCTGTGCCGCGCAGGAAAGACAAAAGCGGCATCAGAATTCCGCACTGACCGTGCCAAAAAATTCACGCACAGCACCGCGTTCCAGAGACTGATAATCTCCGGACATCGGGTTTCCGTTCTGCCCCATCATGGAAATATATTTCGAGTTGAACAGGTTGTAGACATTGAAATCGACTGACAGATTTTTCGCAAACCCAACCTTCCCGAAATTATACCGCGCCCCCGTGCTGGCCAGCCAGTAGCCCGGCACAGACGTATCATTCACGTAGCTATAGTAGCGTTTGGAATAATAATGCACGTCAAAATGCGTTTCCAGCCCTTTCCAGCGATAAGACAGGTTGGCCTTATACATAAACTGCGGGAAATTGACGATTTTTTTGCCTTTTGTGTAGTAAACGCCATCAGAGGTAGAAATATTACCGCCATAGGTCGAGTGGTTATAACTGACACTGTTATACAGGGCCAATCCTTTAATTGGCGTCAGCGTTACCGCGGCATCAACACCATTTGTATGCACGCTGGTTGGCACAACAGTGGAGACAGGAGCCAGAATAGTCCCCTCCGTTGCTGCCTGAAGACGGTTTCTGGCATCCACATGATATCCGGCCAGACTGGCCTGTATCAGCTTATCCGTATACCGGTAGCCAACGGCATAAACCCAGTCTTTTTCGGGGGAAACACCGTTCTGGAGTTTTTTGAACGCCGTCTGATCCTGCACGGACCATGGTGAATTTCCAACCCCGTTTGGAAGCACCTGATAGGTGCGCATATTTTCCGCAAGATCAAAATAGAACTCATGATTTTTTAGAAAATGATAACTTGCACCAACATGCGGCAAAAATGCGCTGGATGCCGTCATGGTGCCATTAGGCAACGCATCCGCGCCGGTGTAATCGGGATTGTTGTAAGACGCCCCCCCCGCAGTGGTCGCCAGCATCGATTTGAAACCTGCCGTAACACGCAAATTTTCAATCGGCCGCCAGGTATCCTGCAAATGGAACGCGAAGTTGTTGGTTCTCCAGTTAAACCCGTATCCCTGCTGGAACGCTTTGCCATAGGTATCATACGGGCCAACAGTTTTCAGGGGAGCACCCTGCCCTAATGTCGGCTCGTTATACCAGAACAATCCGGCTTCCTGATTGTTGTTTTCATACCAGACGCCAGCATCAAGGCTATGATTAGCAATTTTATATAAAAAGCTGGTTGTAAACCCGTACCGCTCCTGCCGGTTCTGCCAGACCTCCTGAGAGAACGGGGCCTCCGTATCCGCCGAGGGGGTGGAGGTGTCAGAATATGTATAATACCCGGTCTGGCTGGTGCCATACAGAGTGGAGCGCCAGCGCAGACGCTCCGTGAGAGCCAGATCAAAATTCAGGCCGCCGGTGTAATTAATCTCATGCTGGCCGCCATCATACAGGTAAGGAGAATCTCCGTTAGCCTCAATGGCGTCCGTGGTTGGAAGGGAAATGTTCCCTGCCACATAATTATAAGCTTTTGCGTAATTGGGGTACAGATGCGGCGTGCGCCAGCCCAGCCCGTCCAGCATTGCCAGAGACGTATCCCAGTAATTCCATTCGGCCAGATCACTCCAGTTGAAAAACGCCTTCATGACGCTCTCATGTCCGATAGGCTGCACCAGCTTGGCGTCCACCTGCTGCTGGAACTGGGAGCCGCCGCCCGCCCACATCCCCTCGTCTGAACGGGAATAGGCCGTCATGAACTTGGTGCCGGTGCTGTTAAGCTTGCCACTGTCCAGCCGGGCATAGGTGCGGAAAGAACTATAGCTGCCAAAGCCCTGAGAGACTTTGCCGCCAAGCTGGTCCTTCGGGTCTCCCGTTTCAAACTGCATTGTGCCGCCCAGTGTGGAGGTGGAAGGCACATTCACCCCACCCGGCCCTTCCGAGATAATGCTGCGGTCAATATCGTCAGAAATAGCCGCCTGAATGATATTCAGGCCGTTATTGCTCTCATAGGTCTGGTCATTCAGCGGAATCCCATCCAGCGTGACGCCAAGCTGATCCATAAAGAACCCGCGCACGTAAATACTGGCCCCCCAGAGGTCGATCCCCAGCGGGTCTGTTGAACTGAAACTGACCCCCGGCAGCCGGTCAGCCGCTTTCAGCACAGAGGTGCCGGGCGTAAACTGTTCCATAACCGCTTTGGAAACCACATTATCCGCCCCACGGGAGACACTCCGGTGAGAACTCACGTCCAGAGCCTCGCTCCCGCCCTGCACAGGCCCATGATCCCGATGCCGGGCAACACCCTTCCCCCCGCGGGGGCACGAGAGGCAACAGCCCCTTTATGCACGGAGGCCCTGGCGCGGGGTATATGATGCGCCTGTGAAGCACCGGACGATGAGAGGGATGATGAAACCGGCGGAGTAGTATTGCCCGCGGCAGCTTTTGCAATATCCGCTGCAAGCAGCGCGGGCATTGTCAAAGCGGAAACCGACACGGCGCATCGAAGGGGCAGTTTACGGCGGGACGTCACCCTGTCTGCAGGGCTGGATTTTCTGCTCACGTCTGGTTCTTCCACATTTGAATGCCAGCAAAGGCGAGAATGAAAAACGCTTTTCCTTGCGCCACGGAGCATCTGCCTGCCCTCTCCCGCCGTGAGACTGGCCTTACACAGATACAAAACAGACAGGGCGCAGGGGGCTCCTTACAGACCCCGCAAAAACGTTTCACTGATGTTATGATATGAAGAACAATACTACATCGCAACAGTTTTATACGTTTTTTCTATGCCCGCAGCCTTCACCCGCGCAGCGGGCTATGTGTTCAGCATCAAAAACACTTTAAACAGCGACATTCCGGGGCGATCAGCGTTCGCTTTTTCAACCCCGCCTCTTGCCAGCCGCCCTGTTTCTTCATTACGATTAAAAAATGTCATCAGAGAACAAGGCTGACATTATGGATGTTGGCGGCACACTTTATGCTCTACGCACACAACGCGGCCTGTCCCAGCGTGAACTGGCACGGCGGTGCGGGGTGGCCAATGGCACGATATCGCTGATTGAATCCAACGCCATCAACCCGTCAGTCGGGTTACTCCGGCAGATTGTTCACGCCCTGCCCATGAATTTGTCAGAGTTTTTTGCGTTTGAGCAGCAGGATGAACGCAGACTGTTCTACCGCGCACATGAACTGCGGGAAATCGGCGGCAAAGGGATTTCCTACCGCCAGATCGGGACAAATCTGAACGGCCGCGCCCTGCAAATCCTGAATGAAGTCTACGCGCCGCGCACCGATACCGGCAAAGCCATGCTGCAACATACCGGGGAAGAAGGCGGCGTGGTCATCAGCGGGGAGATTGAAATTACCGTTGCTGAGCAGCGAACCCTTCTCGGCCCCGGAGATGCCTATTACTTTGACAGTCACCTGCCGCATCGCTTCCGCAATATCGGCAAGGAACCCTGCCACATCGTCAGTGCGGCAACGCCTCCTAGTTTTTAAAGGCAGACGGCTTGATATCTGTCTGTGTGTTGCCAAAATGGGCCGTCACATAGGCCGTAATGGCCGCCAGTTCTTCCGCCGTATAGGCCTTTGAAAAGCCGGGCATAAAAACGCGCCCCTGCGCTGTTTCCAGCGCTGTGCCCGTGCGTAAAACCTGCACCAGATTATCCCCCGCCGGATCTGACACGCTATGCGCTCCCCCCAGCGCAGCCCACGCCGACTGCCGCCCCTGACCGTCTGGCAGATGGCACCCGGCGCAGGCCTGAACAAACAGCCCCTGCCCCCGCCGCGCAACAGCATTTAGCGCACCGGCATCCCCGGACGGCATCGGGTGCGCAACCGGTCCTTCCGCAATGGGGGGCAGACTGCGCAGATATGTCACCATGGCGGCAATGTCTTCCTGCGTCATATAACGCAGGCCATGCTCAACGGCTTCCGCCATTGGCCCTGACGCCGGCCCTTTCCCGCTGGCAACGCCCGTCGAGAGATAGGACGCAAGCTGGTCTTCCGACCAGTTCCCCAGACCATGCTGTCTGTCTGACGTCAGATTATAGGCCCGCCAGCCCATCTGCATTGCACCCGCATAGGCTTTGCGACTGAGCCCATATGTCAGGGTTCTGGGCGTGTGGCACTGGCTGCAATGCCCCAGAGCTTCCGTCAGATAAGCCCCGCGGTTCCATGCACCGGACCGGGCCGGGTCTGGCTGAAACCGCTTGTCCGGATTGTTCAGCCAGTTCCAGAATATCAGCCCCCAGCGCTGATTAAAGGGAAAGCTGAGCTGGTTCTGCCGTGCCGGGGCCTGCTGAGGCTTCAAACTGAACAGATATTCCCGGATTGCCAGTGCATCAGCATCGCTCAGCAACGTGTAGGCCGTATAGGGCATGACGGGATAGAGATGCTTCCCGCCACGCCCCACGCCGTCCCGCAACATTCTGAGCCATTCAGTATCGGTATAATTTCCAATACCGGTCTGCTTATCCGGCGTGATGTTAACCGCAAAAACCGTGCCAAATGGCAGGGTAAACGGACGGCCTCCGGTCAGACCTGCGCCATCCGGCGCAGTATGGCAGGCGGCACAGTCCGCGGCCCGGAAAAGATACGCCCCACGCCTGACCTGCTCCGGCTGCTGACTATCGGCTGGCGCAGGAACACTCTCCGCCAGAGCTGCAGCACTGCTCCAGATGGAAGACGCAAGTCCCGTGGCATACAGAATGGTTTTAAAAGAACGGAAGAGCGTCATACCTTGCCTCCCCCCATCTGTCTGGCAAACGGAATACGACGCAGACGTTTCCCGGTTGCTGCAAACAGGGCATTCGCCAGCGCGGGAGCCGCCGCTACAGTGCCAACCTCACCAATTCCGCCAATTTCAGCGGCCGGGTCTGACACAAGATGCACCTGAATATCCGGGGCCTCATTCAGACGCATCATCCGGTAGTTATGAAAATTGGTTTGCTCAACACGTCCATTTTTTAGCGTAATTTCATTATAAAGCGCCATTGTCAGGCCAAAAATCAGGCCGCCCTGAATCTGCGCAACAATGCCGTCCGGGAACACCACCGGGCCGCAATCCACAGCGCTATGCGCCTGAATAAGCCTGATTTGCCCATCACCCTCCACGGCAACCTCCAGCACTGTCGCTGCCCATGTCTGAAAAGAATAATGGAGTGCAACCCCCATCCCGTGCCCCGGTGGAAGGCTCTTGCCCCAGCCAGACTGTTTTTCAACCTCATTCAGAACTTTCAGCGCACGCGGCTGGTGGGCTGAAAGCGTCTTACGGAACGCCAGCGGGTCCTGCGCGGCCTGATGCGCAAGTTCGTCAATCATGCTTTCCACAACAAACACATTGTGAGTCGGGCCGACACCGCGCCACCAGAGCGTTGTAACCGCCGCGGGTTCATCGCGCACAAATTCAACCAGATGATCAGGCAGGTTATAAGGTGTCTGGGTCGCGCCTTCCACGGCATCAGGGTCCAGCCCGCCCTGCATCCCTTCCGGATACCAGCGCGCCGTAACAGCAGACCCTGTTGTGCGATGATGCCAGCCGCTGATAGCACCGTCCTGCGTCAGGCCTGCAGAAACGCGGTCATAATAATATGGGCGGAACTGATCATGCGTGATGTCCTCCTTCCGCGTCCATATCAGCTTGACCGGATAAGGCACCTGTTTTGCAAAACGGGCTGCCTGACCAATAGAATTTGAATCAAGCCTGCGCCCGAACCCGCCGCCAATCAGATGATTATGCACCGCAATTGTTTCCGGTTTTAAACCGGTGGCGTCTGCCACTTCCTGCCGGGCCCGACCGGGCACCTGCGTACCTACCCACACATCCGCTCCGTCCGGCCGAATATGCAGGGTTGTATTAATCGGCTCCAGCGCCGCATGCGCCAGAAAAGGCAGTTCATACACAGCGTCAATGCGCGTGTGCGCCTGCTTCAGGGCATCCTCCGCGTTTCCGGCCTTCAGCGCCACAACGCCGGACTGGTCTGAGGCCGCTTTCATGCGCGCAATAATGTCACTGCTGGACGTCGCGGCATTCGGGCCATAGTCCCACTGCGGGGCAGCCGCATCCAGCCCCTTGATCGCGGCCCACATGTACTCACCGATGACGGCAAGCGCATCCGGGAGCGTCACCACATCCACCACGCCCGGAACAGCAAGAGCGGCCGCGCGGTCATACCCTGTCAGATGTCCGCCTTTAACCGGGCAGGCCATTATACGCCCGATCTTCATCCCCGGAACCTGCACATCTATCCCGAACTGCGCACTGCCGTTGGTTTTGGCTTTTGTGTCCAGCCTGCGGGGATTTGTGCCAATCACCGAAAAATCGGAAGGAGACTTGAGAACAATCTTTGCCGGAATAGGCTGACGCGCCGCAGCCTCCGCCAGAGCGCCATAGGACAGGCTCCGCCCGCTATCAGGGTGAAAAACCTGCCCGTTCCGTGTCTGGCAGGCATGCTCCGGCACACCCCAGATCTGCGCCGCGGCAGCCACCAGCATCATGCGTGCCGCGGCCCCAGCCTCCCGCAAGGGCACCCAGCTATCCCGCGTGGAAGATGACCCACCCGTCTCTTCCTCACCCGCCACACTATCCACATAAGCCGGATCAGCCGGTGCGGCTTCAACAGTCACCTGATCAAGCGTAACGCCCAGCTCCTCCGCCAGCAGCATGGAAATGCCGGTGTAAATCCCCTGCCCCATCTCCGCGTAGCGCATGATAAACGTCACAGCGCCCTGTGGCGTAATCCGGATAAATGCGTTTGGCCGGAAAACAACCCCTGTCGCGATATCCTGCGCTCTCGCAGACTGCAAAAGCGGCAGGCCGGGCAGAAAGGCAGACAGGAGAAACCCGCCGCCCCCCTTAACTGCAGCACCCAGCAAAGCCCGGCGGGAAACTGGCAGAAGGCCGCTCTGCGTTTCAGGATGCTTATACGTCATCGGACGCAGCTTTATGAATGGCTTTACGGATACGCACATACGTCCCGCACCGGCAGATATTTCCAGCCATTGCTTCATCTATCTCGGCATCCGTCGGGTGCGGATTTTGCTGCAACAATGCGGTGGCCGCCATAATCTGCCCGGACTGGCAGTAGCCACACTGGATCACCTCTTCATCCAGCCAGGCCTGCTGCACCTTTGCGCCTGCCTGTGTGTGTTCAATCGCTTCAATGGTAAGAATATCGCGCCCGGCGGCCGCTGAAACCGTTAGCAGACACGCCCTGACAGGCTGCCCGTCAAGATGCACGGTGCACGCCCCGCACTGAGCAACCCCACAGCCATACTTAGTGCCGGTCAGCCCCAGAATATCCCGCAAAATCCAGAGGACGGGCATATCCGCTGGCACGTCCACTTCACGCGGGGTGCCGTTAACTTTGAGATCAAACCTCATACAAATCCGGCCTTACTGCGCTGACTGTTGCGTATCCGTAAGGTATGATACCCCAAAGCAGGCCAGCAGTTAAAGGCCGGTGAGGATGAATACGCCCCACCACCGTAAATTACCCTGCCTGCTCCAGCGCAAACACGCGGGATCTGCCCTCATGCAGACCCCTGTCAGACCGGCAGGTGCGCGTTACCATCCCTGCTCAGTCGGGAGCACAAACAGCTCGGCAACATCCATGCG
>JAEIHY010020057.1:0-60224 GCA_018904565.1 Drosophila tsacasi | reverse complement strand
CGAATGTCCTTATCTTTACGATTATCCTTTTTTGGAATCCTTTCTGGGGGTATATGTGTTGCGTGTTCCAGTTCCATATCGCTGCTATCATTTTGATGGGTTCTCTCTAGCTTTTGGATTGGAATGAAGCATCTGCACTCCTTTCCCCGCTTCGCTTCTTGCATCATATCAGCTTTTAAGCTATAATCCGGAATTTTACAAATGTCCCTATTGTCCTTTTTTGGCATCCTTTCTGAGGGCATGTGTGTTGCGTGTTCCAATCCCGTATCGCTGCTCTCTTTCTGATGGGCTTTCTCTTGTTTTAAGCTATAATTCGGAATTTTACGATTATCATTATTTCGAATTTCGAATTTATCTGAGGGTATGTGTTTGGCGTGTTCCAATTCGGTATCGCTGCTGGTCTCCTGAACATTATTAGAATCTTGTGTTAAGGTTAGTAATTTTTCGGGGATTTGATTTCTTGGTGATAAGTACTGTGTTTCAGATCTACTTTCGCCATCTCGAAGCACTGAAGCACCGGAGAATCCTGGTGCTGAGAAGGAGCGCTTCTTTTTATTTACTAATACAGGATTTTTAATATTGATCTGCGAAGACTTTAGCTGTTCTTTTGTTTGTTTTTCACATAAATTTGATCGCTTGCACATACCACTCACATGTCTGGTGCATGGCATTGGTCGGTGCTTTGAATACTTTATAGAAGAAATATTTCCCAAACTTTCGGATACCTGATTTAGATCTAATCTTTTCGTAGAGGATTGTCGTTTGAACTTCGGATACATGCGTCTTGATTCGAATTTCTGAAAATTTTTCCAGCTTGTACTTGGGGCTTCATCGATATCGTCTTCTTCATCTGTCTTAATCAATTCGCTCAAACTGTGATCCCAAGAAAGCGTTTTTTCTGAAAATTGTGATGCCAAATCTTCATGTGTACTGATTTCTGTTTGTGGTTTATGTGAAATTCTTTGCTTATCATCCGAAGCACTTGTGTCGAGTTCCTCAGAGTTTGTGCTGAAGCTCCGGTTCGTGAAGCTTACTATAATGTGGTCCTCAGATGTGCCTTCTGTAGTCTGATTCTGATTATATGACATATTATCCTTCGTTTTTGGTTGACTTGTAGGTTTTCTTGAAGAACACACCTCTCTCATTTTACCAGAACCCCCACATGCGTTACTTTGACGTTTATTATCATTTACTACTATATCGTGGTTCAGACTCCTATCTCTCTCACTGTGATCGACTTTAACACTAATCGTATTGGCAGTTTTATTGTTTAAAGCACCTAAACGTTGATAGTCATTTGATTTCTTTTGAAAATTTGACGATCTGTTTGATCGTTGATTTTTATCGGTCAAAGGAAAATAATATTCTTGCTCCACTACTAACCGAGAACCACTACTAAATTGGGATGCTTCAATCCCGGTTGTATCTTCACCAGAGCTTATGCGATCAGAGCGTAGCTTTTGGTGATTTGTTCTACTTGATGCTGCCATCGATCGCTCATTTGATTCAAGTTGTTTTTTAGCAAACTCAGAGTTGTTATTTTCATTATCGTTACATCTTTGCGGTTGAGATGGGCACACTCTGAAGCATATGGATTTAGCTGAGGGCTTGCTATTACATCGAACTGTAGGAAACCGTGAGTCTAAACTAACCATAGGGGAATCATTCCTACATAATGCTCTTTTTAAGAGGGCCTTTCTATTATATTCCGTTGAAGAGGATATCGGAACTGTCCAGATTTGTTTACATCGTTGAGGGCACTGCCCAGTAGTCTGGCTCTGGTCCATACAACTAGACTGCGATTGTGATCCGTGTGTCGTTGGGTAGCTATATTCAGAAACGACCTGGGGGCGTTGGCAGAAACCGACAGATGGCTTTCTAACTGGCTTGATTTGTTCGCATTTCGGTACTTGCTCACATGGCGTACTTCTTATACATGTTGCTGTCGATGGGCTATGGCAGAAACCGGCGGATGGCTTTCTATCTGGCTCGTTTTTTTCACTTTTCTTGACTTCAACATGTGGCATACTTTCTACATTTTTTGCCGTCGGTAAGCATGTGCTTACCGAAGCGGATGGCTTCTTACCTGGGTCGATTTGTTCACATTTCAGTACTTCAGGCCTACGTGGCAAACTTCCTACACATGTTACTGTCCGTGAACACTGGCCTTGGTACAAACATGCAGTTTGCGGAGTATTATTCCAAAGATAGGCATTCCTCTGGCAGTTTGGCCAAGATTGTTGATAGCAATGACCAGAATATTGTGGTGCTTGATACATTGAAGGAGACCCTGCGTTATAACCGTGATTCATGCAACATCTCTGGTACTCCAAACCTGGGCACATGCCACATTCATTCGGAAAAACCCGTGGAGTCGCCCAAGCAATTGGTGGGGCGGGATCAATCCATTCACGCTCCTTCTGAATTTGCTTAGATTTCTTTTTTTCAACCTGTGGTTCGATCTTTTTCTTTTCTATCTCAAATTCAGGATTACTCGATGAATGAATCTTCTTCATGCCTTTATCTTTAATTGATTCCACAGTCTCCTTTGGCATTACTAAATTTTTAACAAGTGGTATTTTTTCTTCTTTCTCTTCTCCCTTTTTTTTCGATTTTGTAGGTTTCTCTCCTGATTTACTGGTATTAATTGGTGGTTCCTGTACTTCATTGAGAGGACAAACACACGAGCAACTTGTATTTGATGAAATCGACACCGGTTCCTTAGGTTTCTTTGCCTTCTTGATCTTAGTAGGTGGTTTCGGAACTTCTTCTAGGGAACTCTTAGAGGAATTTCCTGACACATTTGTTGATGAACCTGACTGGATTTTCTTAGGTTTACTTTTCTTGGTTTTAGTAGGTCGTTTCGAGACTTTATTTAGAGAACTCTTGGAAGAATTTCTTGATACACTTGTTAATGAACCTGACTCGGTTTTCTTAGGTTTCTTTTCAGTTTTCTTGGTCTTAGTTTTTGGTGTCCGCAGTTCGATTTGAACACTATTTGATGAGTCACTGGGTGCAGCAGATGCTTTTGACATTTTTGCCGGCAATTCTTCCCGTCTCTTTGCCCCCTCCCTGGCTTTATTCTGTTCATGAAGAGTCCTTACATATGTAGACTTCTCGGCAAAGCAACGGGATTCACCAGACTTGGCTGCGAGTTGATTTTTTATCTCGTATAGGCAGCGAAGCAGATCGGATTGTTCCACGCCAGTTTGAGTGGATGTCTCACAGGCACAGGAACAAGGACAGTGACAAGAACAGGCACAGGGACAAGGACAGGGACAGGGAGAGGGACTGGGGCTGGGGCTGGGACTGAGATTGGAACGTGTCTTCAATCGCCTACATACCCTTTTGGTGGTCGCGGGCTGTGGCTGTGGTTCTGGGACGGGAGCTGGCAAAGCATTGCGCGTAGTCAAGGAATTTCCACAACTTCTTTCCGGAACAATGGAATCACCTTGACAGGCATTCTTTGGGTATGACTGCAAACCAAATAGATTTCGAATAGCTATGGGGAGGGGAATATTGACACGAAAGGGTAAATTGCACTCGAACCTAATGGGGTTCTGTTAGAATGGAAATGAAGACTTTTCTACTGGATGTTACTCACCAAACACCATCATCGTTGTTGTTTTCTTGGGTATTGGCTTCATCCAATTGTTTGAGGGATTCTTGGGTACTAGATCTTGTAGGCCACCTTCTCTGCAAAGTTTTTTTGCGCTTCGGCTTGCTCCTTTCAAGAGCCTTTAGATCTGTGTCCTGTGGCTCGAATTTTGATTTAGATGGCTTCATTTTTTTACACTTTCTAGTTGTTTTTAGAAAAGATATCGACATCGGTGAGCCACAATCAGGCTCAGACGAATATACCGACATCAGGGAGTCTTTCTCACAGGAGGGACTTATAAAAGTCTTCTATGCAAAAAGGAAGGGAACCGTACTCTGCTTTTGAAAACTCTTTAGAGGTTTTTAATGATATCTTACCCTATTTCTCTCTAAAGATCCACCAGATAGTCTTGCCATTTTCACAGAGTTTTTGTCAGAAACCTTGGAGCTTAAGTTGGCTTGCACTGGACTTCCCCTACAAAGCTTTTTACTCGTGGAAGAAACAGAATTATCATCTAAAATATTATTGCATTTTTTTTGGCTGGCGGCTGGGGAGAATTTCTTTGGAAGAGGGTTCGTTTTCGAGGGATCTGGGATCTTGGGCGTAGACGAGAGCGATTTCCTCGATAATTGTTCGCCTGTTGATGTTTTCTCAACTGCAGGAATTTTAGCGGTGCCATTCATTTCTGGACACGTTCGGGGCCAGCACATTTCAATGGATTCCTTCGGGGTTCTGTTGTGCTCGGAAGAACAGCAGGGATCTGCCACTATTTGGTGCATTCTACGGCGGCAGCACGAGGGGTGGCATCTCTGCATACCGTAATTCACTTGATTAAAATTACACATTTCCCAATTAAAGCAAAACTCTTAAATTTTATCTTTGATTGGAAACCTGTAATTTGAAAAAAATGAGGCGTGGCACTTCGATTGCAGCTTCTCCCTTGAAATGCCTGGATCAATTTGGAATTTACAATATAAAGTAGAAAGTAAAGTAAAAAATAAAGCAAACTGACAGACAAATCAAATTGAAAACACGGTGGATAAATCAAATTGAAACTTTATTGGTGGGCAGTTTCGTTCGTTTCCGATTGGCCTCAATTTTAAACGGAAGAATTGCACAATTAAATATCGCTTGATGAATCTCACTCTCCATTCGTGGGATAGCTCACCCGGAACAGGCGTTCCTGGCTGTTCAAGGTAAGCTATCCTACGACTTTCGATACGAGTTCAGCGGGGCCAGCAACGCGGCATCATGAAACGCATCTGAGCATATCGCTGGAAGTACCAACTGGGACAGCAGTGCGGGGCATGTGGAAACATGTTCGGCTGGGACGTACTCGGTATCTGCTTCTGCTGGCAGGGGTATGGCGACTGTTGTTGCTGGCATGGAGGCTCATAGGATTGCTGATTACAAGGCGGTAGTTGCTGCTGGCAAGGTGACAGTTCCTCCTGGCCAGGTGGCTTTTCTTGCTGGCGAGATGGCAATTCTTCCTGGGAAGGTGGCGCTTCTTTCTGGCAAGGACACTCCTGCTGGTAAGGAGGAATTTCCTGTTGGGGAGGAACTTGCTGCTGGCATGGAGGCAATTCCTGACAGGAGAAATTCATTTGCAATGGCACTGCCTGTTCCTGGCAGCATGGGCATTGATTTGAAATGGATGGACTTAAACCGAACTGAATCGGCTGCTGACCCGAACCCACTCTATTGAGCTGCTCCTGTTGCTGCTCCGGTGGTTCTTCCAGGTTCCTGTCTTCGGAAGCTTCATCAGCATCTTGTTCCCTGGCCATGGTTTTCATACTCTGTACACATGGTGTTGGCCCACAGCCAGGACAAGTGCTTACGATATTTAGCTGATGCTGCACCTTGGCAATCTGGGCCTGGGCCTCCTCCATCTGCTGCTTCAGCTCCTCTGTCAGCACGTCTTTCAGGCTGTAGTTATTGCTTTGGAAGGCTTGCTGTTGCTGTTGTGGATGTGTTTGTGACGTTTGAGCTTGCATTTGCAGTGCCAATTGCTGTTGATCCTGACACTTCCAGCATACTTTGTGAGGCGTATTCTGCCTGCAGTTCGATCGTTTCATACAAGGACGCGAAGGCTGCCCAAAGGATGGTTGCTGTTGTCCGAAGGATGGTTGTACAATGGATGGTTGCTGCTGTCCAAAGGATGATTGCTGTTGTCCGAAGGATGATTGCTGTTGTCCGAAGGGTGATTGCTGCTGTCCGAAGGAAGATCGCTGTTGTGCAAAGGATGACCGCTGTTGCCCAAAGGATGGCCGCTGTTGCCCAAAGGATGATTGCTGCTGCCCAAAGGATGGTCTCGGTTGCCCAAAGGATGATTGCTGCTGCCCAAAGGATGATTGTTGTTGCGCAAAGGATGGCCGCTGTTGCCCAAAGGATGATCGCTGTTGCCCAAAGGATGATTGCCGTTTCCCAACTGGTGATTGCGGGACACGAGAAGGTGAATGTTGCATCCTAGGGAGTGGTTGCTGTTTACCGGGATCTTGCTGATGTCTGCAGGGAAACTGTCGCCTGGAGGAGCCGAACCAGTTCATTTCCTGTTGCTGTGGTTGTCCTTGGTGCGGTTGCATCTGATGTTGCTGCTGTTGCCACTGGTGCTGTTGTTCCTGCTGCTGATGCCACTGTTGCTGGTCTTCCTGCTGCTGCTGTTGCTGCTGCAGTTGCTGCTGTTGTTGCTGCTGCATTTGCTGCTGCTGTTGGTGCTGCATTTGCTGCTGCTGCAGCCCATATCCATACATAATCTGACCGCACTTCTTGCACGGAATAGCAGATGGCAAGTCATTGACATTTTCATCGTCCGGGGCCAGGTAGTGGGACTCGGTCACCTCGCAGGCAGTGACGATCCCCGCTGGACGCAATTGCTGCCCATCGCAGATGGTAACCAGTTTGCCGCAGTTGGGAGCGCCGGCCTCGAACCACAGATACGAGTTCTTAGAATGCCGCGTTGGATATACTCCACGAAAGCAGGGAAAGATCTTATCGTTCGTTTTAATGGGCTGCTCTTCTTTGGGGCTTTCTGTTTTAATGGGCTCTGGGGGTACCTCTGGATCCTCTTCTAAAGTACCCAAGGAGCTTTGATTTGAATCTCCATTGTTGCTTTTCTGTGAGATACTATACATGCTACCTTTTTGGGAATTAACGGGGCTGCTGTTCTCTAGTTCCTTCCTTTCTTGGAACTCGTCCTGGTTGTCCTTCCTGAAGCTGTTTCTTTTGTTGGAAATATCGGGAGGGTAGCTTTTTCTTCTACTTGTATGGGAAATCTCCTGAAGGCTATAATTTGATATTTCTTTGTTTTTGTTCCGAACGATACTTTGTTCGCTAAATTCCTTGATAATATTCTGGGTGCTCTTAATGGTGCTCTTTTCACTCATCTTTTTTGAAATAGGCTGCAAGTTTATACTATGATTACTACTCTGGGGCTTCGGGCTGTTTTGGGACCTCGGGCTGTTGTGGGATCTCGGGCTGTTGTGGGACCTCGGGCTGCTCTGAGACATGGTTTTTTTCTGAGATTTCGACCTCTGATTGCTTTTCTCGGATGACTTTGGGTTACTTTGTTGCCCATCTTGGAGGCTATGATTCGATGGTTCTTGGCTGTTCCTCTGGGATCTTTTTGGACTACTTTGTGGAATATCTTGGAGGCTATGATTTGATGCTCCATCGCTGTTTCGGTGGGATCTCTTCGAACTACCTGGTGGAATATCCCGGTGGCTACTTTGTGGAATATCTTTAATGCTATGAATTGATGCTTCCTTGCTGTTTCGCTGGGATCTCTTCGGGCTTCTTTGTGGTATGTTTTGGAGACTATGAATTGAAGCTTCCTTGCTGTTTCGCTGGGATCTCTTCGGGCTACCTTGTGGAATATCTTGAAGGCTATGATTTGATGCTTCTTTGCTGACTCGCTGAGATCTCTTTGGACTACCTTGTGGAATATCTTGAAGGCTTTTTCGTGGAATATCTTCGATGCTATGATGAGATGCTTCCGGGCTGAACTTCTCGGATCTCTTCTGGCTACTTTGTGCAATATCCTTGTGGCCCTGATGTGATGCTTGCTTGCTGTTTTGCTGGTATTCCTTTGGGCTAATTTGTGGAATATCTTGTAGGCTGTGAATTGATGCTTCCTTACTGCCTCGCTGAGATCTCTTTGAACTACTGTGTAGAATATCCCGGTGGCTACTTTGTGGAATATCTTGGAGGCTATGATTCGATGCTGTCTGGGTGCCCTTCGGGATAGGATCGTCTTCTGCCTTTTTTCCTCCCTCTTCTCTGGCATGGGGCTGTGGCATTGCGGACCTCTCTTTTTTACGTCCCTTGAGCACTGGTATTCTCTCGTACTCTTCTTCCCGGGCTTTGGCGTGGGCCATCGCGGAAACTCTCTGTTTACCGCCCTTGATCTTTGGTATCCGCTCGTACTCCTCTTGTCTGGCCTTGGCCTTGGCTAACGGCGCCTCTTTTCGGCGCCTTAAAAAAGCCTCCACTGAAACTGATTGGAGAGGTTTAACCTTCTCCGCTGCCCTTGGACTCGTGGGATCTCGGCCAGAAACTTGCCTGACCGGAATTCCCATCTGCAATCTATGTGGCGTTTTGGTATACGACATCGCCGCTGGCGCCTTAGGGGTTCGGCCACTATTTTTGCGTATTCGGCGACGGAATGCGGACGGAGATCGGGCGTCCATAACACACGAAGGTAGGCTTTGGACCAGCGTTAGCAGCAATTGTTCCCCGATCTCGTTACCTACTCTTTCCTGGCAAGTATTCGGTCTAGGAGCTACGAACTTCCTACGTGAGGGACTGGCATTACGCCAGTTGGGACTCTGAGATATCACTGTCCTTCCGCCGCAATTGGGCATTTCTTCCTTTGCAGCGATGCGAATTTTAAATCAATTTTACAATGCTTCCGTTTAAATTTGCTTTACGACATGACACCGAATTTTGTTATTCTATTGATTTCGGTTTGAAAGCTGATGAAAGGAGACGTGGGCTCTGCAGTCTGAGCCTCACTGAGTCTGACCATTGATTACCGGTACTGAGTTATTTCTTTTAGGACTTAACAAAGGTAAATTATTGTTATATTTGTGACTTAATGCGTAAGGTAGCCAAGCTCTCATTGAGTTCAAGAGCTATAACCCAACTAGGTAAAAAAAGAGGCTTAGTTCCAAAAGGTCTTGCTACCTTGCTTAGTTTGAAACATCAAAAATGTATTAGGTTTTATTTTTTTTGTAAGATTTTACAACAGCTTTTTTTTATCCGCTCTCATTTGGACACGCTTGGTACACGCCTTTTAACACGAAAAGGAGGTATTTACGTTCGAAATGTGCTATCCGTGTCAGTGTCCAAGGAGGAGCGTCAGCTGTAATGGAGGGTAAGTCCAAGGTAATGTGGTTTTTATTCGTCTAATGGTTCTTCAAATTTTATCGCAGAGGTGTTTGTTGTCCCAGGCCCTGTTGCCGTGAGCGATCCCGCTCCACGTGCAGTCCTCGGGTCATCTTTCCTGGGGAGTTCCAAAAGTTCTCGGACATGATTCCACCTAGTTTCCTTTTAAAGCAGCCACAAAAATCCGAAAAGGTTAAGAAGAAGTCAAATTCTGCAAGTCAAGCGGCCAAGAGAAAGAAACGGTCAGATTCTCGTGACAAAGGACATGAGGATAATTTAAACGATCCCGAAGTGCAAAGAATTCCAGGAGAAAGCGTTGAGATGAGGCAGGCACCCCATCTTAACCCAGGCAACCCATCTCAACCCACAGATACAACTCGGCATGGAAACAACGGTCCATGGGAAAATCCAATGACAATCGATATGCCTCCACAACCACAATGGGTATGCTTTGAGTGCCCCGCTACTATTTGTGTTCCAAGAGACCCTCCAGGACTCCCAGCCGCAGGACTGCCCACAAAACGTTCGCCTCCATTTAATCCCTGCACAGGACAAGTTTACCAATGTGAAAATCGGCAACTGATGGTTGGAAACAACGAAACTGTTCAGTGTCCGACGTATAACCAATTCTGTCAGGGCGTAAACATATGTCTTAGACCTGCCAACCCTTGTTATCAATTTAATCCTAACTTCGGAGATGGAGCAAACTCAAACGAACTTAATCGCAATCAGCCATATTATCAATCTTATCAGGGCGTGAACATGGGATACGGAAACGTAGCTAAAGCTACCGAAACGAGGAAGGGTATAAACTCTAGCCAGCGCCATCAATATAATCAGCATGGCTACGGAGAGGGAACAAACCCATATGAAGGTAATCGAGACCAACCATATTCCCAATTCTGCCAGTATATTAACATGTGTACCGGTTCTGCTAACCCATATTACCTATACAATGGCGGAGACAAAACATCCCGTCCGCCTCCAGAGGATCCCAGGTCATTATCACCTCAGGGTGACAATAGATCAAAGAGTCAAAGGAAGGGAAAAGAAACGCGAGAAGGAAACGTCGGCAAGGCAGCTGAATCACGGAAAGATCCCGTTGCAGGGCAGAATCCATCTTCTGGCCATGTGTCCCAAGGTAATAGAAGGTCAACTTCTCAAGGAACAAGACAAGAACAAGAACAAGAATCCAGAGAAGCTCCCAGATCAAATCGGCACAATCGAAGTAATTCCCGAAATCCCAGAGAGGAATCAATAGGTCGTAGAAAAGATCCTCAATTAAAACAATCTCGGCGAGTTGCTCAACAGAATCCAGCTGCTGATAAAGGTGTGTCTCAATATGGTAATAGGTCAAGGTCTCAAGCAAGAGGAAACCACTCAATAGAGGCTCCAAGACTAAATAACCACAATCAATATAATTCCCACAATCCAAGAAAGGAGGCAATAGATCCAAGAATACCTATTCGGTCAAACTCTTCTAGTAATCAAGTTCGGCGATCCACTAATAGGTCAATGTCTCTAGAGCTGCGAAACGAGACAAGAAGAGACAGCTCAGCCAGAGTACCCCACCCATCCAAATCCAGAACGACAAGTCCTGAACGAGCTCTTAAAGGTGATGGTAGGTCAAAGTCCTTGGGAAAACGAAACGACCCAAGGGTTGTTCCCTTACCTGAATCTGATGGGGGCATGAGCTTCGGACCCTCGAATCGGGACTATATAGCCGATTGTCCTTCACCCGATCTCATTTATACTACTCAATTAGAGTCCACTGTGGGTGACTCAGGTTCTCGGAGGCAGCGAAATGAATCGCAGCGAGGGACCTCAACTAGGAAGAACGGGGAATCCAGAAAAGAAAGTGAATATTGGGAAAGTCTCCCCGGAAATCAACCAGCGCGTGAAGCTCCTCCTGATCAAGCGAATCAATGTTATAACCTGCGATTTAATCCCAACAATCAATACTGTCAGTACTATATGCCTGACGAATGTTTTTGTCCTCCATCTCCAGAAGATTTGAGATCGCCCTGGGAGGAGAACCATGACTTGGCTTCCAATGACCGTTCGCAGCTTTTCAACCGGTGAGTCTACTGTCACAGAATTCAACAAATATTTCAGCTTCAGCTGACACAAATAATAGTCGCACACCACACACAACTTTACATTAATGTTTCGTCAAAAATGAAATAGTGTTCATCGCAGCACTAACAAGTCCCGCTCATTGGATGATCGGCAGATGTCTACGAATCCGACTAAAACGTCAAAAAAACAGCCGGCCTCGGGTGCCAAGAGTACATGTAAAAAATCTACTCAATGTAAGCCCGACAAGAAAAAGCCAACGATCGCAGATATACTTGCAAATGAAATATCATCACAGCCACATGTGCTCGTGCTCAAGACGCAAAAGGACGAGAAAAAGAAAAAAAATAAAAAGATCCCCGAAACACGGGATCAATGCTGCTGCGATGCACAGGATGAAGTCAGCAGCTGCGAATCCCTGGAGGATTCCAGCATCTACTCTGCAACTGTGACTGAGTAAGTAGTTATGGAGTCTACGCGATGAGGGAGAATTTTGACACCAGTTTTGACCACAGCAATGGGGAAGACAAACCCCAAGAGAACGCCCAAAAGAAAACCCACGAGAAAGCCAAAAAGAAAGCCCAAGAGGAATCCCAAGCGGAAGCCCAAGAGGAGGCCCGAGAGGAAGCCCAAGAGTTTTCCAATCGTGAAGACGCTGAAACTTCTGGCTGCCCCAACAGCTGCTGGATGAGATGTCCTGCTCCCTGGTCCTGTTGCTACGGTCCCTGTAACAGTCCCTACAGCGGTCCCTGGAATGGTCCCTGTAACGGTCCCTGCAACGCTCCGCGCGGCGGTCCGTGCGGAAGTCCCTGCAATGGCCGTTTCTACTATTGCGGTAACTGTTGCAATGGTTGTCGCCAGTGCTGCAATTACTGCTGCAATCCCTGCGGTGGCTATTGTTGCAGCCAACCGCCGATAAGCCATGTAAAAGCTTCCACGAAGTCAAAGGAAAAGCCAGCGGGCGAAAAGGTTACTCAAAAGCGAAATCAAGGTGGCGCCTCTGAGAGCCACTGTATCCTGGCGAACGGCTTTCCCGTTCAGAGTCTTTCGACTACGCCCGGATATTATCCAACTGTGCCGCCACAATTCTTCTCTCCGTACACTGGACACTGGCAAGCGAGCGAAGTAGTATCCAATCCGATGTTTTCCAAGCAATATCCATGAATAGTCAGACACGGGAAACCTTGCCACGTCTAAATTTTTCGTTGAAATATTATTTTTAAAACCTTAACACTAGTCTACGCCAAATAAAAAATCATTAAAAAGTCTTACGTGAAAGCATTTATAAGGTACATCTTTAGAAAGTATAATGCGTAATGTGGGTTGAGTCGAAGCTCCTTTTGTATATCCGCAATAGTTAGTGGAACACTTGAGCCTAAGCCGTACTTTTTCATATCTCATCTCTTAAGTTCTTTTTACGTCGATTTTTGGACAACATAGTTTTGATCCCCGAGAATCACTGTTACGCCAAACATTTACATACACAATTTTCTTAGATTTCCCTTAGTACTTTTTTATTACTTTATATACTCGGTCAAAAATGAGGCTTAGTTTACAGCCTTGCATAGTTTAAAACATCAAAAATGTATTAGGTTTTAATTTTTTTGTAAGATTTTACAAAGGGTTTTTTTGTTATCCGCTCTTATTTGGATACGCTTGGTGCTTTTAACAGAAAAAGGAGATTTTTACGTTCGAAATGTGCTATCCGTCTCGGTGTCCAAGGAGGAGCGTCAGCTGTCATGGAGGGTAAGCCCAAGGTAATGCGGCTTATATTCGTCTAATGTGTTCTTCAAATTTTATTGCAGAGGTGTTTGTTGTCCCAGGCCCTGTTGCCGTGAGCGATCTCGCTCCACGTGCAGCCCTCGGGTCATCTTTCCTGGGGAGTTCCAAAAGTTCTCGGACATGATTCCACCTAGTTTTCTTTTAAAGCAGCCACCAAAATGCGAAAAGGTTAAGAAGAAATCAAATTGTACATGTCAAGCGGCCAATAGGGAAAAAGGGTCAGATTGTGGTGAGAAAGGACATGAGGATAATTGCGTGGAGATGACTGGAGTTCCAGGCAACCCATGGTGTGGAACCAACTGTCCATGGGAAAATACAATGACAATCAATTGGCCTCTGGAACCACAATGCGTATGCTTTGAGTGTCCCGCTGCTATTTGTGCTTCAAAAAACGCTCCAGGAGTTCCAGCCGCAGGAATGCCCACAAAACGTTCGCCTCCATTTAATCCCTGCACGGGGCAAGTTTACCAATGTGGAAATCGTCAATTGATGGTCGGAAATAACACGAAAACTGCTCAGTGTCCGACGTGTGGGCAATTCTGTCAGTGTGTAAACATACGCCTTAGTCCTGCCAACCCTTGTTATCAATTTAATCCCTCTAACTTCGGAGGCGTAAACATGGGATGCGGAAACGTAGTTAAGGCAACCGAAACGAGGAAAGGTATAGACTCTAGCCAGCGCCATCAATATAATCAGCATGGCTACGGAGACGGAACAAACTCATACGAAGCTAACCGAGACCAACCATATTTCCAATTCTGCCAGGGTATTAACATGTGTCCTGGTTCTGCTAAACCATGTTACCCATACGACGGCGGAGACGGAACATCACCTCAGGGTGACAATAGATCAAAGTGTCAAGGGAAGGGAACAGAAACGCGAGGAGGAAACGTCGGTAAGGCAGCCGAATCAAGGAAAAGTCCCATTGGAGGCCAGCGCCGATATAATCAGAATAACTGCGTGTCCCAAGGTGGTAAGAGGTCAACTTCTCAAGGAACAAGAAACGAATCTAGAGAATCTCCCAGATCGAATCAGCACAATCGAAGTAATTCCCGGAATCCCAGGGAAGAATTAGGGCAAGCTCAAAACGCTGAAACTTCTGGCTGCCCCAACAGCTGCTGGTCCTGTCGCTACGGTCCCTGCACCAGTCCCTGCAGCGGTCCCTGCAACAATCCTTGCAGCGGTCCTTGGAATAATCCCTGTAATGGTCCCTGCAATTGTCCGTGCGGAAGTCCCTGCAATTGCCGTTTCTACTATTGCGGTAACTGCTGGAATAGTTGTCGCCAGTGCTGCAATTACCGCTGCAATCCGTGCGGGGGCAATTGTTGCAGCCAGCCGCCGGTAAAGTCGGGCAAAGCTTCCACAAAGTCAAAGGAAAAGCCAGCGGGCGGAAAGGGAACTTTCAAGCGAAATCAAGGAGGCGCCTCTGGGAGCCACTGTATGCCGCCGCCTTCACCCACACTCGGCTTTCCAGGTCAGAGTCTTTCGACTATGCCCGGATACTATCCAACTAGGCCGCCCCAATGCATATCTCCGTACAGTGGACATTGGCAAGCAAGCGAAGTAGTATACAATCCGATGTTTTCCAAGCAATATCCATGAATAGAGCAACTGGCACGGGAAACCTTGTCATGTCTAAATTTTACGTTGAAATATTATTTTTAAAACTTTATCATTAAAAACCTAGATATTTCGAAAGAATAAGATGTGTCACACAGGTTGAGTCAAATCTGCTGCGGTATATTCCGTTCAGGCAACACTTTATCCTAAGGCGTACTTTTAGACAATATCCATCCCATTTCTCCGACGATTTTTCTGGAAAGATCTTTTTTAGAATGATCATGAATACTTGGGTTGTTTCCTTTGATCATGAACATAGAATTTAAATTCACACACACACTTTTATTAGATTTTTCGTAGTACTTTTTTTATTAGTTCAAATCTTGACTTTTGTTTCCTTTTATACACTCTTGTCTGTGTGTTCTCTCTTTTGTATAACCATATACATACACATATATATATATATATATATATAGATTTTTTGAAAATTTTCTTTGTGGGCTTCGGTTTTGTAGAAAAACTTAAAAAGTTCTTTGTCATAAAATTAAATACAATTTGAAAGTTGTTTGCTTTAGAAAAGTCCTAACTAAAAACTATGAACATAGCACACATTGTAAACATGTTTGTGTAGTGCAGCCATTAATATTGTATGTTTTGTGTTTCTATAATTATAATAATAATAATAATAATAATGGGCGAATATATTAGGTTGTTAAATAAGAAAATAGATACTACAGCTAAATGGGGGAAATTCTAGCACATGATATATGTATGGATCTGGCTTCCGCAGCGTTGCCTCCTTTAAACGTAGATCTACACTGAGTTTGGCTTGCATATTGCCCTTTACTTTACTTTATGTTACGTAATGTTTGCATGGTTAGCTTTCGTGTTGTACATATTAAATGTAGGTATATATATATATATATTGTTATGGTTATCTTACTAGCTATATGGACTCCTTATCCGGCCTTATTCATGTGGCATCCCGCACTCGATACATTAAGCTTTAACAATTATGGTTGAAAATAAAATAGAAAGAAAACAGAAACTACCTACAATCCTGTATTGCTCAAACTATTTACATTGGACAGTTTTCCTTTTTCGTGGGTGTCTACTGAGAACTCCAGAAGTTGTGGTTTTTGAGGATGCGTGGGTTTAAATTATTTGTCGGTATGTCTATTATTTATGGATAAGTGTAGCTTTTGTTTCAAATCACATATGTTTGCACTCCTAAACGAAAAAAACGGTGAATAACTTAAGGAAATGTTGTTGGTTTTTGTTGTTGTTGTGTCGGTGAAGATTGGAATAAAGCTTCGTCCTGACTCCTAGGCATTCTCATCGGTCACATAGATATAGCCATGCTGCTGCAGAATACTCAAACGTTTCTCAACGGCATCGCGATCTGAATAAATAGAATTAAATTAAGTAATTAGTCAAATTTTAGCTTGTAACCTTTCACAACAACTTACACTTATTCAGCAGCATTTTGTCCTGCGGATGAGTGCACTTTTGCACCAACGAATGCAGCAGAATGTGTGCCGTGTTGTAGCGCTCGAAGCAATTTTTGGTGTTCTTCAGTAGCTCATCCAAAGCAGCCGCCTGACACTGTGTTATCGGGATCAAATGTTAAATTTAATGGTTAAATTTCAATGAAATTATGCTATTTTTATATGAACATCTAAGAAGTTCCTCTTACCATATCAAGCGCATAGTCGTACAGAATCTTATCCGCCGTAATGTTAAATGCATTCGCCTTCTGCAGCAGGCCGCTGCCATTGAGGCGCTTGGACTCAAACAGCATGCTCCGGTATTTGGCGTTCATGGTGAGCAGAGCTGCCAAAAACATCACAAGAATATGTTTAATATGCTTTTCTTTCTTTTCTTTTGTACAGTTATCCGCAACTCACCATTCTTCACGTTGGACGACGGCTTCAGCTGACCACTGCGCAGCTGCTGGGAAGCCAGATTCATGCCGGACGAGAGCAGCTGCAGTCCACGGACGAGCAGCACCAGGCGCTCCGCCCGCTTGCAGTGCTCCGGAGCGTGGGGCGGTATCTGCTGCGTATCCGACGCTGCTGCTGCCGCCGACTGACTGCCAGCCACCATGAGCGTGGAGAGCGGTGCGCAACGGGAGTCGGCCACCTCCTGGATGCAGTCGGTCAGGGCCAGCACAAAGTTCAGCTTGGACAGGGTCTCGTTGTGCTCGCGATCCATCAACGTCTCCTCGGAGAGCTCCGGTGCCTGGAATGCATGTGGTTCGCCGCCACCGCTGCCGGCTCCAGTGTCCAGCAAGCTGTGCAGGCCACCAGTAGCGCCCAGCTCGGGAAGCGTGAACGCTCTGGGTCCCAGCATATGGTGCTGATTATTGTTCTCCGAACCGCTGCCCGCTGACCCAATCGATCCCAGGGATCCGGGTGCCACCAGCATGGTGGGACTGCCCAAGGTGGGCAGTTTGGTGAGCGCTGCGGACGGCAGAACCGGAGAGCTGTTGCCGCTTCTTCGCAGCGGCGATTGCGAGTGCCCAGGAGACACCTGCCAGGTGCTCGGAGCGTGCGGCGGCGGCGTCTCCGACAACGAGCCACCTGAAGCGGAACGCATCCGCGTGGGTGGAGTCCCAATGGCAAACTGCACCGCCGGCGGGGAGATCGAATTAATGTCACTGCTCACACTGCTCTTGCGCTGATCCGGTCGCGGCTGCTTAACGCTAATGGGCTGCGATCGGGGTATCTGCTGGCCGCCCAGAGTGGCCACCGTCAGCGGGACAGATCCCTGTCTAGCCGGTGAACCACTGGCAACCTGGCGTCGGGCTGGAGCCGGCACTGGCTTCGGCTCGGAGATGGGCAGACTGCTGGGTCGTGGCGGACTGGAGTGATTCTGTTGCGGCACTGGGCGCTGGCCACCGGAAGCGGGCTGAGCTTGGGCCTGGGCCAGGCCCTGGCGCTGGTCCTCGGGCAGGTTCTTTGGCACCAGCACGAAGTCATCGGAGTCCTCGTGGGAGCTGCACGATCCGCTGTTATTCTCGCTATCGCACAGCACGCCCACGTTGGTGATGGTGGCACAAATTGCCGGATTGGCCACCACGGATACTGAGATTGTCGATAAAATTTGGTAAGCATTGAAGATAAAGGTACAAAACAAAGGATTTATTGTCTTACCCGTATTCTCCTCCTCCTCTAGGGCCGCCTCCTGCTCCTCGCGCTCCCTCTGCTGCTGCTCAGCCAGCTTGACCAGCTGCAGTTCCTGCTCCAGCTGCTGCTGCATGGGGCTCTTGGCCTTGGCAGGCGGGGTACCGCCCAGCGGTGGCATGTCAACTGCAAGAACACCACTCTTAGAGACTCGTCGCCGCAGGTTGCTGCTTGAGTGCTCACCTGGCGACGATGCGGCCGCCTTCTTGCCCTGAAGGAAGCGATGCACAAAGAAGCTCTCGTACGAGATACGATCCTTGGCGTTGCGGCGCAGCAGGCACAGCAGAAGATCCCTCAAATCCGGCGACACGCCATGGGGAATCCTTGAAAGCCACCAGAATTAATCATTGCTACCAATCAAAGGGCTGGAAAAATCTTACTTGGGCGCCAGGTTGGCGTTTTGCTCGTAGTAGAACTTGAGCTCGTTGGGCGTTTGTGCATAGAAGGGCGCCTTGCCCGTGAGACACTGGTAGACAATCGTGCCCAGCGACCAGAGATCCGCCTTGGAGTCGTACTGCAGCGACATGATTACCTCCGGTGCCTGAGGAATGAAAAGAAGTATAATGATGGAGTTGTAACTCACAGAGAGGGGCAATATAGTCTTACCATGTACATGGGCGAGCCGCACAGAGTGGCTGCCATGGCGCCCTCGTTTAGAAAACGCGCAAACCCAAAATCGGCTGAAATATAGAGGAATTTCCACATATTACTATTCTGAGAGAAGACTGGTCAAACAAGTTCCAAAGTTATATCTAAAGCTACATAAAAAAAGTAATTATCAAAAATGAAATTAAAAATGGAAAGTTTCAAACTTGTTTTTAGTTTTTTATTAAAACTTAAAGTATTGTGAGCTGATTATTGGTCAAGCTAATAGGCTTGTTATTATTACTGGCTCTGTGAAATAAGTCCCCAATAATAAAGCCTAAAGTCTAAAGTTTTGTGCTTTTTACTCACCAATTTTCAGGGTTATTTTCGATGGAGCTGGCAAGGTTTTGCCATAATTGTGCGATAGCAAAATGTTTTGTGGCTTGAGATCACGATGCACAATTCCTTTGGTATAAAGTGCCTTCATAGCACCAGCTAAAATTAAAGAAATATATATAAGACATATTCTTTTTGTTTTTTAAACTTAATAGAAAGGTTAATGAAGTTTAAGAAGTACAATAAGGAAATTTTAAACTCAATTATTTTGTAGAAAAATAAATGAAAGGTAAAAAACAGAAAAGCTCTAGTTTGTCATCAATATCCATGTTTATATCAGTTATAACCATGTTGTAATCTAGTCACCAGTTGGGAATTCTAGTGAAAAATCTACGATCTCAATTCTTGCTTATATTGGCCTTAAAAAGTATATGGAATATTCATATATATTTTTTAGCTTTAAAAAGAAACTAGGTATTTCACATGTTCGAATTTTATATAATAAATACAGATAATCTATTAATGGTGAAACCCTAACTTACCTAGTTGTACGAGGAAGAGTCTAACGGTGTCCTCGCTCAGTGTTCCCTTGACACTCAGGTAATCCGCCAGGTCGCCGCCATTGCAATACTGCAAAGAGAAAATCGCAAACAGAAAGAGTGAGTATAGTTAAGTGAAGAAACCCAATTAAGAGTGCGCTCCGCAGGCGCAAGTCAAGAGTTCAGTGCGCACATAAATTAATTTAGATTCGGAACCCCAGAGACCCCATCCATGCATCCTCAAACACAAAATCTCAGAGCAAAGCGCGACCCATGCAAATGAATTAAGCTCAATCAGTGCGAAAATGCAAGAGCCTCGAGATTCGTCTCCATCTTCGTCTTTGTGTTCATCATCTTCCAGCTGCGGGTCCGTCTTTTGTCTGACATTCAGCCAATTATTGAATGCGGCAAAGCAAGGTCACCGCGAATATGTATGATTTATGGCAATTTTCTGAATCAAGAACTGGAATTAGGGAAATATTTTTCTGTTTCTGGAACAGCCGCCAGCCAGCTGCTTGCGCTTTGTCGCTTATTCACAAAAGGTTTAGTTCCGGTTTATTTTGCCAGTGACGAAACAATAGTTTGAGTTACACCTGGCCACTAAAATCAGTTTTACTTATAAGTTACACCTGGCCTCTAAAATCAGTTATTCTTATAACTGATATATATATATACTTATAACTAATTTTTAGTGGCCAGGTGTAACACGAAATAAAATATAAATACATAAATAAGTAATAAATTCTCGCTTAAAAGTTGTATTTTATAGATGCTATCTTAGTTTTAAGAAATCTTACTCAGTCGATCTAAAATTTGCAGAAAACATTCCTTAGCCTAAAACCTAACTCCTGTGATACCCTTTTTTGCCAGTGTAAAAGTATAAGCAACCCTCGAAAAATGTAAATCAAGGAATTCCCCGTGGTTCTCCATTTCTCTCTCAGGCAGAAAAAGCTGCAAAAAATGCCGTTATTTTGGTAAGAGCAAGTTGCGAAAAAGGATTTGCGACTTTGTGACCTTGAGGCAGTCAATCAAAGACATGACTATATAGTTTTCCATACAAGCACGCAGCACACACTATAATATGTTGTTATGGACTTTTTGTATGTTTTGTTTTTCATGAGAAAATATATGGACCACTTACAGTTTAATGAGCAAACAAAGCAAGCAACAACAACAATATTGTGCAATTAAACGGCCAAATTGATGAAATGACAAAAGATTTCACTTCCGAGGAGAGGAGCACTGAAGAGAAGTGAAGAGAAAAGAACACTAAACAAGTCGTTGACATGTAAAGTGACAATGGCAATTAAAATAAAAATAAAAGTAAGAGTAGAAACGATTCTGTTTCTTAATAAAGATATGTGCAATACCAGCAGGAAATTCACAAGTTATATAAATTCCCAGCAACAAGTGCGCATGAGTCAGCGATTTATTGCAAAATGCACTTGGGTTCTTATATAAAAACAAAAACATTTGGGCTTTTTCAAAAAGAAATGGAAAATCGACATATCAAAGCGAAGAGAGAGCTAAACTCTCTTAAGCTTCGAAAATAGCTCTTTCAACATTTGAGCTTGACGCTTCTGCGGTCTCAGCAAGCTCATTCTCTCAACGACGCTCGCGCGATACGCACGCAATAACTGTGAAAGCTGTCAGTGGCAACAAAGAAATCCACGAAAAAATAATAATAATACAAATAAAAACGAAAGTCAGGACTCAGATTTCGATATGAAACCCTGCCAAAACCTCCCGAATCTGGTTCCTTAAATAATACATATAAAAAACAACGCGAATCGTTATTCAAAGTAAAGGCAATGGACTAAAGGTCAACATTTTCTAGGCGATAAAAAATAAAGCATGCCGCCATACATACGATTATATACATATACAACATTGTACCCAGCAATCAACAGAGAGTGACATGAAATGGAATTAAAACAAGCGCTTAACTTATTACTTGAAACTCTGTGAATCAAGTGCTTCTCCCCTCGAAAATCAAACTATCAAATATTGTAAATCCAAGTCACGTATGAGATCTGAAGAAATCGGCTTAGTCACTTGCGGCTTTTCTGATTCTATAAATTATGTAAAAAATCGTAAAGATCCCATTATCTCGAAGTAAAAAAAAAAAACACAATTAGTAATCCAGTTTTTCCAAAGCAAAGTTCAGTCTTTGACATAACCATATAGATTCTTCTCAAGTGGAATTACTTGTATAATCTTAATTAGTGATTAAAATATGTGAACATGTATTAATAAAGACTCATTCATTGTTATTATAATTCACAATGGTTTTGTTTGTTTTATAACCAAAGTTTATGGCCCACATTATCTGTTTAATCAAGAAAAGTTCCAGTGAATAGATTTAAATATCACCAGTTTTAAAAATGTGATGAAATGAATTTGTTTTAAGAACAGAACATTTTGAAGAACTCCAATAATCATTAATTAAGTGAATCATTTTTAGTGTAAGAAAAATGAAAACAATAATCAAGAACGAGAGAAACTGAAATTACAATTGGAAACTGATAAGATTAGGAATAACGGCTAAACATCAAGCTAAACATCGGAGAGATTAAAGACGGAGAGCCCAGATAAAGGAGGCGACAAGTTTGGCGCCTGAGAGACTAACTTCCACGCTCTCCCAATCTGTCACTCTCTCTTAAGCACACACGCTTGCAGTGGCGTAGATAGAATTTTGTAGGGGTTCTTAAAAATTTTTAATGCCCCAAAAAAATTTATTAAGTCATAAACTAAGATGCCTCGAGCATTTCTCGACGAGGGCTTTTAGGCCCTCAAAATCCCTTTCTGACTACGCCACTGCACGCACACCTGTTCAGACAGTTTGCTGCATTTGTTTGCGATTTTCTCAATCGCTCATTTAAGAGCCGACTTGCGAGTGGAAAAGTTCGTGCGAGCGGAGTGAGCAATTCGCGAAAAATACATTTTTATAACTTTTGGAAAAACTCAAAGCAGCCGGCAAATCCCATACAAATTAAATAAGCTTATAATTCAAAGTGAAAAGTGAAAAACCAAATAACACATGCTGAATGAATGAAATATATCTATTTTTAGATTGCGAAACACAAAAGAAAATGCAATGAAACCCACGAAATAAACATAAATATCAGAAAACAAACCTTGCGAAAACCCAGTGAAATCAAGAAAACAAAACAAAAGGTGCAGTGCCAGCGAATAAACAAATAATAAATCATAATGCACGTGTATTACAAATTTGGATTACTGCTGATATTCTTGCTAAGCGTAAGGTAAAAATCCATTTCCGATAAATATTTAAAGCAAGAAAAGTCCTAGGCTTCAATTTGAAATTCCTATTTGAAAAGTGACGCAGGGAAGGTGGGGATTTTTGCAATAAATTTGTATTTGTTAAAGAGACAGAAAGTTCCGAAAAGGGAGGAATAAAATAAATAAAGCCAAGTACAAAGTTTCCATTGAGAAACATTGACAAGTGATTAATTCAACTCGAATCGGAATACCGACAGGTGAACCCGTACAACGGGACTTTGACCCGCTCACTGCTTGAGATACCAATGCCGAACGGAATGCTCACGCAATTGGGTTATAAAATAATAGCAAAATGTTTATTGATAGACCTCGGCAACAGCTCCAATAAGTGCATGAGTTTACACTCAATGCCCAATCCTATCGCGATCGCATAATCTGATAAAAATAATAACAATATGCGCTTGTCCGATAATTTATACCATTATTCCTTATCATATGTGTGTGGTTGCTTATTGATATTCGCTTGGAGTTGCTAAAATATCGAACCATTTGGAAATAGCACAGAAATTTACAACTGTCTCGCTTTTCCTGTTGTTAGCTAAGAATTAGACTCAGATTTGGCTTAGCCACACTTCCTATTTCAGCTTGAGTACACTTAAAAAATAAAATTAAAAGGGTAATATATTGTGGACTTTAATAATAGATTTTCAATTATGAGTAAACCCTTTTAAACAACGTTTAACAAAAATATATACTTATGACAGACATTTAATATGTGTGAAACAACGTTAAATCATTGAAAATTGTGTTGCTAATTTGCATCTAAAGCCACTTAAAAACTTTGTCATATCAAGTTGTTATGGTTCTTCTAACAACATTTATTTCAGTGTAGCGAAGGACTTTTGTCCTATTGATTTTTTTTAGCTTTTCATACTTTTCCCTTCACTTCAAATGAAATCGCTGAAAGTGGAGTGCTTTTAAGTGCCGCATCCAATTTAAAATATTTACCTCCAAGTAGTCAAGGGAATTAACTCGCAAGTTGACTAGGTCGTCATGCTTAGTTACAGTTTACAGCGCGATCTTTCGCAATAACGATAAACTGCAGGGTTAACTGAAGCCTGAAGGCAATTGGGTAATGTTCGATTTTAATATCTTTATTAGACGGTAGAAATATAGCGATTCTATGCATTTCTTATCGCTACTACACTTCAGATACAAAGCCTCAACCCCATAAATATCGTTTATTCGGTCTAATTTAGAACTTTTATGGCCTGCCTGACAAGTATCTTCAACAGTCGTTGAAACTTCACTCAACTGTCACGCAATTGAAGAGACTTCTAAATGGCAGGCATTTTTAAGACGCACTTGAACTACTGTTCCACCCATTATCCCCCTCCCTCTCAACTAGAACCGAAGTCGCCAAAGGCAGGATAACGAACGATTAAGAATCAGGCGACGACGCTGAATTACAGAAAGCAAAAAATAAACAAATGGCAAAAGTGAGAGTAACGAAAACGTAAACTAAAAACCGGTCAAGTTGTCTCTTTTGCCATGACGTAAACGGGTTTTGTCTGTCTCGTTTTTACAGCAGTGATTATACAGTGCATATCAGTAGTATAAGTCGATTTCCAAGAGCATTAAAGACGAATTTAAAATTTAAAGAATTTCTTAAATTTATTAGGTTTTAAATATATTCGGTTTAAAGATTTTAAATTTCAGAAAATGTATTTTTCTTATGACATTAAAATTATTTATTCTATTAAAATCAAAATTATTTCCAAGTTATTAGACAAACATTTTTTATAGGACCTATTATATCCTGGTATAGTAGCTTATAAACTCTTTCTGTATGTTTGCCCACAGCTGTATGGAGTAATACGTATGTTTTTCAACATGTGTATATATATTCATTCATGCTCTCTGGCGGACCAAACATAAACAAAAGCGTATAATGATAGTGGGGAAACCGGAGACGCCGACACGGGCAAAATTATCACGAATATGTGTGCTTGAGCGAGAGACGATGGCGTGGCTATAACAAAATAGGTCAAGAGCGTTTTCAGGACAAATTAGCGAGGTGTGTTTGCCTTCAAGACACGAATGATGTAAGCGCGTTCTGCTTAGAACTGCCAATCTAAAGCCAAATATTGGCAGTTTATTTTGGGGTTTTTGGTAAAACGACTTTACAAACTTGACAAATAATTGTTGTATAAGTAATGAGTTTAAGTTTGGTGAGGTATTACCTTTTAAAGTTTTTTATTTTTTTTTTTTACATTTTATACAAAGAGATCTCATTGTCGTTTATATTTTTCAGCATTAGCCACACAAATGCCGCTCCAGCGGGCAGCGAGGAGGCCAAGTTATTGCCCAACACCGACGATGATTATGACTATAGTGATGATGACTACAGTGACGAGACGACGGACAAAGAAGTGCCGGAGACGGCAGAAAATAGACTGATGCCAGAATTATCCTCATCATCGACCACAACTACATTTCGACCAATATTTAGTAAGTCGTTAATTCCAATCACTTGCCTAAACTATCCCTACTAAGAGTTGATTCTTTTATAGACATACCACGACGCAGCAACCATGTCCTGGAGCCCAGTTGTCCACGCAACTGCCTTTGCCTGGAGGACTTCAAGTACGTTCAGTGCACAAACGCCCATTTAACCCATGTTCCACTGGATATGCCCAAAACGGCGGCTATTATTGATTTGAGCCATAATGTGATTGCCGAACTGAGGCCCGAGGATTTCGCCAATCTCTCGAGAGCAGTGGAAATCACTCTAAACCACAATTTGATCAGTCACATAGACAAGGAGGTAAGTTGTAGAGATTGTAATTTTTTTCTATATATCTTTAAGTTCTTTAAAAAATTATTTAATTTAATTGAATCAAAAAATAATACCAAAAACTTAAAATTGCAGGTTTTCCAAGGCTCGGAGCGTTTGCAGCGACTGAGATTGGCCAACAATCGCCTTACCAAGATCGATCCCGACACCTTTTCCGCCGCCAAGGAGCTGATACAGCTGGACTTGAGCAATAATACGATTACCCAGCGACTGGACGGCTCCTTCTTAAACCAACCGGATTTAGTTGAATTCAGTTGCTCCAACTGCAGCTGGACGGAATTGCCGGAACAGACGTTCGAGAACATGAGTGCCCTGCAGGTACTCCGCCTGAACAACAACGATTTCAAACAGGTAAGCAATCGAGCGCCAAATTTATCGCACTATCGTTGGAGACTGCTCTGCTCCTGCTATCGTTCTATCGATAGTTGACGCAGCCCCAACGTACCATATTGTCGTCCCTCTCTGGCTCACAGTATGTTTTTCTCTTTCTCACTTGACAGCAAATCAATACGAGAGCTTTCACGCCGCTAAAAAATTTAATTAAACTGAAGCTGCCGGAGCTGGACCAGCCCAACATCGAGGAACTGTGCAACCTGCTCAAGTCCATAGATAACATCAGCTTCCGGCACTTTGATGTCAGCTGCTACGAGCTTGTGTTGGGCACCTCCTTCAACGAGAGTCTGATTACGGCCACAGATCCGCCGTTCAATCGGATTACAGGTCTGCCCACACTTGCCACCAGCACAGCGAAGCCAGCCACCGGAACTCCAGCACCGCCACGAACGGGTAAGTAAGCTGTTCAAACAATAGTGGGATCGATCCAAGACCATCATCATATTAATACCGTCTGTTTTGCGTGTAACAGCAACCCGCAATCGGGGCAAAATGGCCAACAGCACAGATGTGGTCAAGGCCGGAATCTTGAGTTCGGTGACCGAGAGCAACAGCGGGGTCAGCGTGGAGACGTCCACCGAGAAGGAGAAGCCCTACCAGGTGCCCATTTCCCAGGAGGCCATTAACACGTTGCTTATCTGTGAGTGAACTACGTTTCAATTGAACTTCACAAGTAAAAGTTACTGCATTCTCACTAACATTCTCCAACCCCTTCCAGGCATCATGGCTTTGGCCGTGATTGGCATTGTCATTGGCCTCATTTGCCGCAAGGATATTGGCGGCATCAAAACCAAATGCTGCCGCACTAGCAAACCAAAGGAGCCAAAGGATCAGGTCCATCCCACTGAGGAGATACCATTGAATAAGCTAGCCTAAGAAAACTTTCCAACAACAAAATCAACAAGAAGAAAACAGTCCTATCCTCCAGTTTTGAGAACAAACCAATTCCATTTTGACGGCATTTTTGCTAGATTATAAATAGATCTAATTGGATAATTAGTTAACTACTTTGCGTCGCCTCTAACTGACTTCACACCTAATTAAAATTTCTTCTTCACTGTTCGTTCTCCCGCACAAGCAACAGCCACCACCAGGAAGTGAATTCCCAATCCTTTTCTTAGGTTCTAGTTGTTAATCGGAGTAGGTTAAGCTGCCTGCCTAGTCGCCTAGCGTTCTTTTCTTTAGGGTAACTCGGGAAATGGGATCCCAGACCCACACCCACACCAAAAACATAAGCACACACCGCGCGCACACACACTCTGTCCTAGATTTAGATATTTTCATCGCAACACTTAAATTAATGTAACACCTAGATACTTTAGTTCTTAGGGCTGTCTTTAGCTATATAAATGTATAGACTTTTGCCAAAATACAATAAAGATAATTATTGTAAATAGTAAGCAATGGAAAATGTTTTTACAAAGATAGCATTATTTAAGATATGATTATTTACTTTAGATATAGGGAAAAGGGGACATCTGTGTTTATGTACTCCTCGTTATCGTTGTTTACTGAAATCAAAAACTTCTCTGGTCCAGCGGAAACCCGACACCTGATAACCTTGATTGTTATCCCACACTTGTCCTATCACATATTTATCCCCAGACAACGGACAACAAATTATTAAGCAACGTATAAACATCGTAAAATATTGGCAAGGTAAATAAACAAGCAGTAGCCAACGAATTGTGGGAAAAACGAAATGGGATAGCACGTGGCCAAGGCAGAGAACCAATAATAAACATCAACACAGCTCAAAAACGAACCGATTAATTTCGGGGAAACGGAGGAGTCTCTCTGGTGGCCAACAAATTAGAATACCAGCAGAGCAGGGGCAGAGCAAACATGGCGAATGGGGCCAAAGTCAGGCGATCGAATTGAATGGCAGATGAAACACTCCCTCCTATCGCTACACCCCTATCTCTCGCAGCTCCACCTATGAATGTCTGTATGTTATGCCGATGACATGCAATCGCGTGGCCACAACAATGTGGCTATTGGAAGCCGAACTAAAAACAAAACAAAAAGCAACAGATTCGGATTTCGATTAGGTTTATTTTGAAAGCACCCTTACCTTGGGTTAGAAACTTTTTTGAAAATACTCTCTCTTCGGATTGAAACAAATTCTGAATGCCTTTTCTTTAGTTCCTGAAGTCACTTTTTCACGTAAAAAGGTTTTAAAAGAATCTCTTTATATGAAATCGAAAAAGCCCAATTTCTAAACTTGAAATTTAGCTGCACAAGTCATAGAAAAATTGAAACAAAGCATTGATACACAATAAAAAGGCTACAATAAAGTTGTTTTAAATTAAATTAGTAATTTCATAACAGAAAAACAATCCTTATTAAAGTCTATAGCTTAAATTCCTTTTTGAATATGATACAACGAATCAACAAAAATGTTTACCTATTTGAATGATGATTCGTTTTATTACCCGAAACTAATTCCCACTTTTCTCTTACCCCTTCAAAATCCTAGGGTATTTTTTAAGAAAACAACACTATCCAATCTTATCAGTGAAAATGCTCGCCAAAAAAATTAAGGAAGCTAATTCTCGTGGCACGGGCATTTGACCTAATTTCAAGATAATAGATTGTATATAAACACTGGCACACTGGCCGCTAAAAGTACGCAAACACCTGTAACCCAAATTAAGTTGAACAAATTTGAGGTTAAATATACATTTGGTATCCAAGGTGCGCTTGTGTTGGTGTAAGTCAACAAAATGCGTTTTAACAAAAACAGAAACACGATGAATAAACCAACAATAAAAATAAGAGAAAAACAAAGAGAAAAAGTAAATGGTAGCATAACGTTTGTTGGGATTTAGATCAACTCAAAATACACATTTATTCAGGTCATTCAAAATACTAATTAAAAGTGTGCACTATAACTTATATAAATAGTTTATAGCAGACTTCGTTCAATGAAATATTAAAATAAACACGTACATATGCGGCTCAGAATCTACCATGGCATAACTCCCTCTCTTTGTTTTATATGTTTATTTAAGGTGGTTCCAAAAATCCTTTAATATATAGACTTCAAAGATACGCATTCATAAGTAGCAACCATTCGTCGCCAACTGATGGCTTTGGCCATTCTATTCCCACTTTATTTTTGTTTACGAATTCATTTCGCAACTTCCGCAATTAATGGCGTAGCATTTTGGTCAAGAAGTTGAGGGGTCTGAAGGAAGGGCGCGGGGGCAACCATTGATCGGGAATGACGTGAACCTGGTCGACGTGCAATTTGCTGTGCAATTCCCATCCCCCCACTATTAACTGGACTGAGTCACACTCACACACGTTTTAGCCATGAAAGCATTCAATATTTATGAATCCCTCGCCGCTCTTTGCGGTTAGCTTAATGCTCGTGTTACTGCTAGACTACTTACCTCCATGACCAGGCTGACGCAATCCTGCGACTCCTTGCAGTCCAGCAGAGCCACCACATTTTCATGGTGCAGCTCGGTGAGCTCCTTGAGGATCTTGATCTCCTTGCCGAGCAGGTTCTGAGTCTTCAGCTGTCCCTTCTTCGTGATGCACTTGATGGCCACCGGCATGTGTTTCTATAAGAGCCACAAAGAGAAAGAACGGAGACACATTTCATTAATACTTAATCGTGGGTTAGTCACTCCAAAGTCATTGAACGGGCAACTGAATTATAAACCAAAGTCAACAAAATGAATCAATTCCCTCGATTTGGAATTCAATTGACACAAAATTAGCAAAAAGCAAAACAGAATGCTTGGGTTAAGGTTTCGCTACTTCGGATTGTTTTAAATCGGAAGCACAAAGGGGTTTGTTTGTTTGGGAATGATGTGCATATTTTATGGCCAAAGTAAAAAGGTTTTTAATTAAGTAATCATTTACTTAAGGAGTTATTTAAGCGCTCACTTGTGGATTAACTGGTAGATTGTTACTTAAAACATAGTTTTATCATAGTAAGTATTTAGAATGCATTAAATAGGTTCATTAGCTTTTAAATTTTCAAAGGTTCTGTTTTATTTCTTCCTCAGGTCCCTGACCTGTCTACTGTGAAAAGAGTATAGAGAGACGCGTTCTGGAACTCCTGCTGGTCCAATCTAAATCCCATAATCTGCGCATCCAGCTGTTGCCATAAATTTGCCTTTGAAATTTTTACATTCTCCTTGAGCAAATGCCTTTGGCCTGCTTCAATTAGCACGCACCGAAACGGGGAAATGCCGGGAAATGCAAATCGTGATCCCAGAAGCAACGGAGGGTCTCGCTCGGTTAGGCGTTATTATTAGATACGCAAAAACGCATTCAACCGACGGGCAGACCGAAAGGGGCCGGGGGAAAGCCCATAATTGCGGTGAATAAGATTGTTTACTCGAGTGACGAACTTGGCCGGGACTGGCAGGCCCAGCAGCTAACGGGTTGGGTTGAGTTGATAAGGCGTCGTTTAGTGCACCTCGAGACCTTGCTCCTCTACACCCCGCCGATTTCTCCTGGATGTGGTCACCTTATTTGCTTTTTACTTAGCAGGTGACAATGACTCTTTGTCTGTGTTTGCTCGCTCCGCCGTCTGGCTCTGGCAAAAGCTCATAAGAAAAGACGAAAGTGTAAATTTAAACAAGTTTGCTTAACTATAAGGAAGCACAAACGTGAATAGTGCAGAAGTATCGAATGGGTTTTATCCTATTAAGATCATGGAGTAAAAATTAAAATCTTGCAAGCAAATATTCATACGAATGGTTTATTGATTAAATTTTATTTAAATACAATTTTAACTCCTAATAAAGAAAAGAATGTTGACTGCTTTCAACCTCAATAATTACGTTTTATACTTCGTATCTAAGTTACCATTATTCTTAGCTTCCAAGCATATAACTATGTAGTCAGACACTCTATAGGTTTCCTCATAGAATATCGTATCACCTCCCTGTGTTCACGTGTTGTTTGAATGGAAATGACAATCGATATGTTCTCTTAACCCTCACAATCTCTGGCTGTGCATCCACAGATGATTGTTATTTATACAATTTGCATTTATTCTTCAATATTCTTTTTCTGTAAGCTGCAATTAAACAAGCTATTCTTGCAGCATCTGACCGATAACAGGGCCCATGCACTTTTGTTTGTTTGTTTGAGGCACAATCTTGAAGTGAGTTCAACTGCATCTGTTGTCAAGCCTCGGCCGGTGTTTGATGGATGCTGAACCTGAGACCTCCTCGAGATTACAGAAGGCAATTCTTCGTAAATCATTACATATTAATAAGAAAGCATAAAACAAAAACATTTTATTACCATATAGAAAACAAAGCAAACGTCTCTTCTTTCACAGCAATATCAAAGGAAGCTTCAACGTCGTACATCTTAACTCTCATTATATTTAGCTTTTTACGTCACTCCATTATATTCCATTTACCTTCTATGTTCATTTTCTAAGATAATAAAAACGCCAGAGATTAGATTACCCATAAAAATACAAAAAAAAAAACAATTGCGGGCAGCGGAAGCCGAGGCAGTTCTTGACCCAATCACCTCAATCATCCAAGCGAGCTAGCGAAAACTGTGTCAAAAGCGAACGGGAAAGTTGCCCGCACCTGGCACCTTGAGGAAAATGGAAAACTGGGAGAGAGCGACCTCCGATCCCGGAGATCTCCAAGCCCCCAAAAGGTGCAGCGAGGTTAGTTGGATATTTTTTCATCAATCAACAACCCAAAAAACGGGGAAAGGTTCAACGAACTGGGGGGCTCGATAAGGCGAGGTAATTTTGTTATTTTTGTGCGGTCTTAAGGTGCAACGGCCCCTCAACTAACAACAAGAAAGGAAAACATTTCTTTTGGCCAAAAATAGCTAACGAAAAAAATAATAATTGCGCAGAAAATGCGAGAAAGAGTGAAGCCAGAGACAAAAGCAAGCAAGAGAGAAAAAAAAAAATGCAACACCTCATCCAGAGGCTAGGCCAGCCGAGTATCGTATCTGATGGATACAAACAACAAACAACTTCAACTGGTTTGGCGGGTGAAAATGTAGCTCTGATCGCCGCGACGCCACCGTCAACTTTGCAAACAAATCGCGGAAATTCTAATTTTTTGCGACGCAAATCTTCTATTTCAAGACCGCATAATTCACGCCCGATCGGATCACACATCGGCCGGCTAATTTATATAGAATACCACCGATCTGGAGCTGAGAACATGCCAAACTAGTTTGTGTGAGTAATACCTTGGATAATTGGTATATTATGCTGGAAGATGTCTGGCGGCGGCATTTGCTGAATAATTTATTGGTTAATTTCGGATTTGTTTCGGCCTGCACGTGTTTAACTTGTTCCCATCACCACGAATTGGAAAGGTGATTTCGAGTTTATGGGATGGGTTTCTTTTGTTTTCGATGTCTAGCATTCGACTTCCGTTTATTTAAATTCTGATGAAAATAAGATTAAAAGTTTCACTGACTTTAAACGAACGTTAAGCCCCATCAGTTGCGTTAGGCATTTTATAATTCTATGAAGACTGATCTCGAAATCTATAATTGATTTCACGTGGCACTGAAATACATGCCTTTTAAAAAATACTATTTAAATTTCGAAGAAGTTTTTGCTGATCATTTTAATAGGGGCCTGCCCAGAAGCCCCTTATTAATGCTGATTATAAATCAATTTAAATCACTATCACATAGCAAACCCAACGATTAGAGCGATTCCTATCTGTTTCAATCTTTTTCAAGACGCATTTTCAAAGCCAAATGCAGCAAATGAAGTAAGAGGCGGTGACAAAATCAAATGCAAAATGCAAATGCATTTTCGCTATGGACAAACAAAGTGCATGAATATGCATTTGCCTCAAAACGAGAGCCGAGAACCGATTGCACAATCGAGCTCTGTGCTGAGGGGGGCGGTCGCTTAGAACGTAATTTTTGCATGATTCCGCCGCAGCCAGCTTATGCAATTGGCGGGCGATAAAACGGAGCGTTCGTTCTGTGAAATATGGAAACACGTGTCGTCTGGTTTCGCACATGCCGCCGTATCCGCCAGATAAAGATTGATGGCTTCATTCATGATAGTAAAAATGGAAACTAACCAGACAGTCCGTACTTGGGACCTGCAGCTGGCATTTATTTTCGGATTCGGATCCTCTGCAGAGGATTTCCCTTTCGAGTATCTTACGGGTGTGTATCTCTAGGCGCTGCACATGTCACAAACACACATATACTAGAGATCTTTGACTATTTTTAGCAAATGTTCTGCTGTCGCTGAGCACGTGCAGACAAAAGATACATTTCTGGAGATATAAATGCCAAGCACTCCGCATTGCCTTGTCCTTCGAGCTGCTTAAGTAACCAAAGTGATTACGGCGACGTTAAGTCATGAAATGAAATCGAAAACCGGCGTAGCTCCCACAAACCAGTTAAGCGTAATGGCCATAAAAGGAAAGACGCGGGAAGTTAAGTCTACCTAACTCACATTCCTAACTCCGACTCTTGTGGAAATGGATTGAATGGTTTGAAGCTAAATAAAATACATACAGTTATTGTTTAGATAAAAAAAGTGGCTCTTAAAAAACAGTCCTTGTTTAAAAATTGTCGTAATTCAAAAGCATTCGAGATGAATACTTTCCATGTCTATCAAGAGGTTAGGTTAAGTTAAACCGGATGGCCCTCACGGGGGCCTTGTCTACTTAGAGATTGTGGTTGAAATTTCGGAGTACGTCCATCATTTACATTTTACCAATTACCCTGGATCCAGAAGATTAACTAACTCTACCCATAAATCAGATTTTAAACTATAAAAAAAACTTAAATAATCGAATGACAAAAGTAATGTGATAAATTCAACTAATTTCAACGAGATACCAGTGATCACTTTGGGATTTTCATTACATGATGATTAACGATCATACATTTAACAAGCCATGGCGGGGTTTTACTGTCTTACATAAAAAAAAACTCTATAAAAGACACCAGATGGAAAAAAACCAAAATTAAATCGACTCCCGATACAGATCGCTGGTAAATAAAGGGGAGAAAGAGAGGCCATTAATGACAAATCTACGGTGACAGAGATGGAAAGGTTGAGGGTGACAGAGAGGGTCTTGCGTCGTGTGTAGATGGAAAAGAGACAAGTGAATGGTGGTGGTGTTGGTGTACGTGTGAACCGATTGTGCCATTGTTATTGTTATTTTTGTCGACACACTGCATTTGTAATTAATAATGTGATTTTATTTACACAGACACTACGAACTTGAGCAATTTAGAAAAAAAAGGAAAACAAGAAAGCAAAAGTTGATAAGACGATTTTTTCTTTGCTTTGTTGCACTAATGAAAACACGATCACTGAACGAGAAAAACAGAACACACTGAATGTTTTGCGAATGATTTGAGCAAGATAATTTTGTTTGGACATGATCATATGGAAATTCAAGTATATATATTTTGTGTTTAAGGAGAAAAACACCCATATGTTATATATGTAGGTGCGTGTTTTTAATGGATATATCTACACAATGATACAGAAAACAGCTGATGCAATATCTGGCAGCTGTTGCCGCTTCGAAGAGCTTTTCACTCTTCGTGTTTTCTGCTTTGATTTGTTTTTTGTTTTGCTTATATGTATGTATTTTGAATGAAACAAAAAAAAGGCTCATTCATATTAATGATCTAACCATTTAGGATGTCAAACTATTTTGTATTGATGCATGTTGAATACGAGATGATAACAGTTGCTTGACCTGAACGCTATTTGACTAACAGGTTAAGCCTGATGACAATTAAAAAAGTATTATGTTTAAATGAAGGATATATTAGCTTATTAATAAATATTGGTATAAATTTCACCTATTATATTATGTTTATATGAAGGATCTATTAGCTTATTAATAAATATTGGAATTAATTTCACTGATTATTTCGCTTGTAGAGAAGACAACAATAAAAAGGCAGTTAAGTTCCGGCTGAATCATTCTGTTATCATGTTATTTCTACACAAGTAAAACGTTTTCTTTTATCAAGTTTTTGAATGAAAAAATATATAACCTATTATTATTTTGTATTGAATTTTATTAATATACCTAATATTATTTTTTTTTTTGTTCTTCTTTACCCCAAAATACCGATAAGAATTTCTCAATCCCTTTTCAGAACACGCCTAACAATTGCTTGGAATTAATTATTTCTGAAACGACCCTGAAATAGTTCAAAAGCACTCTATGGCACACACTCTTGCCATACACACATATTTCTCATACGCCATGGTGTCTGTATATAAATAATACGTAGATATGCTTCGGATGGGGCTCTCGCGAAAAGAAATCGCTCCAAAGCACGTGCGTGTGCCAGCAGCTGAACCGAAATTCGCTTAGAAAAACAGGAGGGGAGCGCGCACAAGGCAATAGAAAATAAACAATAGAAAGACGCAAATTTGAAGGAAAACAAAACATACACATAACCACGCCTGAGGAACAACAAAGGGCTGTGATTTCGCTGGACTCTCCCGCTCAGCAGTAGTTCCATTCGGTTTCGCACAGTGGAGTGCAAAAAATTTAACTTACTTGATATTATTAAAATAAAATTCCAAACTCTTTCGCTTTATCGCCAAATCGAATTGCGTTAAATATATTTTATTTTATTATTGAAAATGTGTTTAGAAGGTATGATTCAAATTTACCTAAATTATCTGTATACAAGATGTGAAATTTGAATATAAATCCGAAAATAATAAAAATTAAGCAATTAAGAACTTCCTATACTTTTTTCCAGTGTAATCAGCTGATTTTCTTTAAATTTCATGAAATTTGCCGGATCTGTTTTTCGCCTTTGCCGCTGCGGCGACGTATTCGTGTTTACCTTTGACAATGGCGCATTGTTAATATTTTTAACGTTTTCTGTTGTTGTTTTACAAATGCGACCAAGCCCCACATTAAAATGAAAACAATAACAAAGCCCCGAATCAGTCGTAAAAAACAGGTTACTAATATGACGGAATTGTAAGCAATGGCAGGGGTGATTGTTGTTGTTCTGCCATTATTTTTTGCATCTTACCTTGCGATGACGTCCCTTGTAGACGACGGCAAAGGCGCCGTGGCCAAGCATATCCTTGGAGCTGTATTCATATTCCCCGACAATATTCATTATGCGAGGATGCGACGCCTGGATGTGCTCCCTCCGTTTCCGTCTTCGTCTTCTCCTCCGCTTCCCACTCTCCCACTTTTACACCCCCTCGCCACACACGGACACACACAAACTTGCACGAACGGCTGTTGGCTCTTCCTCTGCTTTTCTTTGCTTTTGCCTTTGGCTTTGCCTTCCAATTGCAATTGTGGAAAATCAATTTTTTTCTTTTCAACGAATTGTGGGCACTTTGCGATCTGCTTTTCACGTAACGCGCGTCTGCTTGGCCTGCTTGGTCACCTAATGGCTGGTGGCCAGAACGACAATTAACCACTCACTCGAATTTCACTTGTAATTGAATTAATCTGTGTCTTTTTTCGCTCTCGGCCGTGTGTGATTGTGTCGGTTTTCAGTGTGGTATTGGTTTTAATTTGCGCCCCCACACCCCACGACACAGGATACTTTGTACACCCACTCACACACACGCACGGACGCCGTCAATCGCCTCGGTTCCTTTCTGGCTTTGTCAATTTTGGATTTTGGTCCCAGCGAAAAACTTTGCAAAATTCAATTTTCCAACTACTTCGCCAGAGAGACTAGGTGGAAAAGGTAAGACGAAAAACAACACACTGTGGTGGTGGTGGGCAGTTTATAATGTATCAAAATATCAATATATCGATATTTTTTCTGAAGATGATTTTTTGTTTGCCCAAATATCGAAGTTGCGATATTTTTATTTGACATATTATAATTTTTATTTGATAAAAATAATACCATCGATACGATATTTCAAAAAATATCCGTAAACCCCCGTGGTCAGCAGAGCTGGAAACAAAATCGATTCCATAATTCAATTATGCGATACATCGATATACATTTTCAGAAACTTTTGAACTCTTATCTGAACTCATTGCAGAAATAAATCTTTTACTTATTTCCTTCATATAAACAAAAGCTATTTTAATTTTTAAAGTTTAAGAAGAAACTTAATTGACCTTTTCCCTTCATCGTTCATACAAAATAAGCTATTTCATTCAAATAGTACAATTACTTTACGGGTGGTCAGCCCTGGTAAACGTTCAAATATCGTTTGGTATTTTTGACGATAGTTAGAGCCACTGGTTTTAATGCCACCGTCTGGTAATACCATTTCGTAGATCAGAAAAACATTAAGAAAATCCGGTTAATTAATAAAAAGCGCGGTGAAAATAGTTAAACACTATTTGCAGGGCCGCGTGATTGTTTCTTATTCGCATAAAAGGCAAGTAGCACCGCTGCAACGGCGAAGAACACGTTCGCGACCTGCGTGTGTGTGTTCAGAGAGTTTGTGGATACAGAGTGCATAGATAACAAGCATGAGAAAAGGGGAGGAGGAGGCAAAGACAATGTAGAACGTGTACTGATTCGAAGTTGTTGTGGTTTTGCAGGAATCGACCAATTGAACTGAAATATGAGTGCGTCGAGCGAGGGCGGCGCGGGAGGAGGAACGGTGGGTGGCAGCGGCGGAAGTACAGCTACAGCGCCATCAGGTATGTTGAACGATATCCAAGTGGAATGTACACATATGTATGTATATACTCAGTGGAATAAACCCTGTATTAGCATTGTGCTATTGTGTGCGTATGTATACATAACATTTCAGCGCCTCTCTTTTGCTCTCGCATACGCGCACTGTTTGTTTCCTATTCCTCTTTTTGCCTCACTTTCGCGGCACTGCTGCTCTCATTGTGCATCTGTGTGTGTATGTGTGCTTTGTTGTTACTGTGCATTCGTGGCAGGGTTGCCAGCAGCCTATAATTGTTGTCTGTAAATTCTGATTTTCCTTGGTTTCAAAAAGTCGATTAATTCGATTTAGAAATCCGTTCTTTTGCTATCCATCTTCTTTGTCCATCCATCGTTTGTGTGTTCCATGTGGAACTTTTAATCAGAAAACTCACAGAAACCCCACACTGCCTGCCCGCACAGCCCCTGTGAAAACTATTAAGATACGCACCCAACAACTGCATCCCCATGCACTGCCATCGTTGTCCTTGCTGCCGTCATTGCATCCATCTTCATCATCGGTGGCTTCCGCATCGTCATCCGCATCCCTGGTATCGCATTCGCATCCGCCACTGCAGCTGCGCGGCGTCATTAACAAGTACTCATTGCCACCATCCCATTTGCCATCATCTGCAGCTCACTCGGCGGTTGCAGCCAAGATCACCCACGTGAAGGCCGACGGCGGCGGCGGGATCTCCATTTCCGGCACTCCCATCCTCAGCGCCGGAACCATCAAGGTAGCCGCAGCCAATCCCATTCAGCAGGCTGCTTTGGCGGGCACACCGATATCCCTGAACACGGGTCAGGCCACCACGGCGGCCTCCATACGAGCAATCGGAGCCGGAGGCCAGTCCACGCAGGTTCGCGTCATGATGCCGATGATCAAGCAGCTGGAGAATGTCACGGCGACGGGAAGAACTCAGATTACAGCCATCCCTGCTGCTCCGGCTAGGAGTGTGTCCAATGCCTCAATTACCGTCACCCGACCGGTCACACAGGGCTATCTGCCGCGAGCCAGTGTCACGGCCACCCAAATGGGTGGCGTTGGCGTGGGAGTGGGCCAACGCTTGGTAACACCACTGCGAGCCACATCCTCGGCTTCGGCGACGGTGACACCCGCAGCGCCCACTGGTCTCAGCACATCGGGCGGCTTTGTGCGCGGGGCAACCGCCTCGGTCAGCAGGAGTGGAGTGGCGGTCTCATCCCAGCCGCCCTCCACGGTGATCTCGTCCAGCAACAGTGCCACTTGGATGCAGAGTCCGACGGGACAGGTGCAACTTATACGGGCGATCCATCAGCCGCGTCAGCGCATCATCACCACGTCGGCAGGCGTGGGCGGTGCCAGCGTGGTGACCACTGCCACTCCGGTGCAAGCGCCAACGGGTGAGTTTTTGCCGCATTAATACCCGCTAGCATCTCCATTAATTGTTCTCCATTCTGACAGCTCTATCGGTGTCTACGGGACAGCCCTTGAACCCCCAGCAGGCAGCGGGTCCTGGTGGTCCCCAAGCTTATGTGGCCACGGTCTTGCCTCAGAGGCAGCACCAAGCCACGCTGGTGTACTCCTCAAACGTGTCGACGCCAAATGCCAATCCCAATCCGGGCCAACAGTTTAATCCTCGTTTCGCAGTGGCCGCGCCCACCACAACGCCAGGAGGAACCACAGTGACGCCGCGGCAGGTGCGTCCCATACCGCTGGGCAAGAGCTTTCCGGCTGCCAAGTTGAACACGACCAGCATCAGCATCAGGGCTCCGAGCATCCCGCAGCTGAATGCCAGCGTTACGCCATCTCAAACGCCCGTCAGCGTCTCCGGGGGAGCGACAGTGGCACCAGGCCGAGGCCCTGGAGTCGGTGGAACTGCCCTGACGGCCACTAACTTGCACACGACAAGGATTATCCAGTTGCAGCAGCCGGCGACTGGAACCACGCAGCAGATCATAGGACCCGCTGCCCGTCTGGCCGGCAATGTGATGCTGCAGCCTTTCGTGATGAGCACCACGGCGGCCGCCAAGATGGGTGAGTTGAAATCGAGGAAACTTATGCCTTGAATCTATTTTATTTTAATTATTTTTAAGGAATCCGACCACCGGTTACCATGACCGCCAAGGTGCAGCCATCGCTGACCATCACACAGCTGAATCCCATTGGCAAGCTGTCCACCGCCGGAGGTGCAGGCGGTCCCACAATGACGCCGCAAGGCGTGGCCAGCATCCAGGCGGTGTCCGTGCCAAGTGTCTCGGCCAGTGTGGTCAATCCCAGCTCTGTGACGGGAGCCACATCAGCGGCGGGCGGAGCAACTGTTCTACCGCTGACCATTAGCGGGAGAGGAGGTGCAGTTGGTCCCGGGGGAAACATCCTCACCGGCACACTGACGCCCATCAAGAATGCCAGCGGCGGCATTAAGATGATGATGACACCGGCTCCCACGGCTGCTGCTGCACCGGGCTCAGAGGGCCCCGGAAACACTGGACCAGCAGTGGGAAGTTTCCAGCGCACTTGGAACCCGGTTGTGGCCTCACAAAGCCAGTTAATGAAGGTTTGTTTTGATTTCGCTCAGCTCCCGGTCCGTATCTCTCTTACGTATTTCTATTCCACTCTCTCAGATCGATGATAAGGGAAGCGCTGCCACAATCTACTACGAATCTATGCCGGCCTCAGCCTCTACGGGGGTTCTATCGCTGACCACCACCACTGTGACGCAGAGCACACAGGCACAGCCGCAGTTGGTGAGCAGTGCCGGCGGCAGCTTGTCGGTGTCCTCTTTGCCCTTTGCTAGTCATGCGCCCACTGGAGCTGGAGTCGGAGCCGCCGGAGTTGGATCGCAGGCCACATTCACTGTACTGCCCTCAGGCGCTGCCGGCGGAGGAGGAGCTGCTACGCGGACCATAGGCGGTCACCAGCAGCTGATAATCCCAGCCGGAGCGAACAGCGCGCCGCCGCAGCACATGGTGATACCGCTGCACACTTCGGTGAAGGTGACAACGACGGGAGCGGGCAATCCACAGCAGGCGGCCACCGGGGGCGTCGGGGGATCGTTGGTGCCCAACTTTATGCGAAAGCGGGACGCAGAGGGTTCGCCCATCCGAGCGGCAAAGAATCTGGCGCCCACGTTGCTGTCCATGGCGAGCAACACAAGTGGTCCGAGTCCGGGAACCACCTTCAATCTGCAGCCGGTGTCCGTGGCGGTGCCGACATCCAGCGGCCTCAACTCTGGGCTCACCGTGGAAGCGCTGGCCAAGAAGGAAAGGGAGCGGGCTGCGGCACATGGAGTGCAGCCCAGCAGCGGCGGCGTGACAAATGTGGCATCCGCAGCAGCCGGCACGGCCGTTTCTTCAACGAGAAATTCTCGGGCAGAGTCGCCAGCTTCCTCGGATGGCTCCACTACGGTATCGGCGAACTCCTCGCCCGGTGTGGATCAACAGCAATTGCAAGACAGGATTGGGGATCCGCCACCGGCTGCTGGTGCCAGTGCGCGGGAAAATGCCACGCACTTTAACCCCATCAATGAGGTAAGCATCGAACGACAGGCTTTACTACATTTTTTAACTTTTATTTTCTCTCTGAAGATGTATTCATCCCATCAATCCCTCCAGCAGAGCTTGAGCCACTCCTCCCTGGGCGCTCGCAGCGGCAACAGCGCCTTTGTGGATGTGCAGGCACCGACGCCGCAGCAGCAACAGCCACCTCAGCAGCAGCAGCAAGCGCCTCATCTGGTGGTGGGTTCCTCCTCGCAAATGCAGCAGCAGCAGGCGGGTCCTCGACTGAACGGCACGGGCAATAGCTCCAGCGCAGGCTACGACTGCTCCGCCAGAAAGAAACCCAGACGATCAACGTGAGTTTTATAGCGTATTTTTCCCAGAAGACATCATAGGTAATGTCCCACATCCCCCACAGCAATGACAGCCAGCACTCTACGCAAAGTCAGGCGTCTCTGTCCCTGCCGCCGCCCAGTGCGGAACCAACAGCGCCAATCGGGGCTGCATACATGCAGAAGCACAACAATGGAGGGCTGCTGGTGGCAGCAGCGGCAGCGCCACCGGGCGTGCCGGCACCCAACAGTGCACCAGGCGATGCCAACCATCGGAACAGTACACCCGCCGTGACGGGCAACAAGGAGAATGCCAATCCGGTGGACTTTGTCATCCGCCGTCCGCGCAACTGTGCGCTGCTCAATGTGAGTTCAGGCTGAATGCTTCATTATATCATCTGGTTATAATTTTCCTGTATTGCAGACTTATAAGCCCACCCACAAGTTGGCCAACAATCACTTCCATCGGTACACCGATGTGAAGCCGAGAGAGGAGCGTCGTGCCACGGTCATCGATTTGGCCAATCAACCGAATGTCCAGGGCAAAATCAATGGGTGGAAGATCTATCATTTGAGTTCGCAAATGGAGGACTTGGTAAGCACAATAAACTATAAAAATTGTACACGAATTTAACCCGACTTTATGCTCGCAACAGAACGAATCGGAGATGGTCAGCTTGGGACAGCTGGAGGCTATGCTCAAAGATCTGGAGAAGGACAAAGATAAGCACAATGAAATGGAGCGTGTTACGGAGTTGTTAAAGGTAAGCTTTTAATTAAACCCTCTAACCGTTCAGTAATAATTAACTTGCATCTTCAGGGCAATATCCAACGAAGCAAGATCATCACCGAGGGAATCACCGAGGCTCAGAGTCAGCTTATGAAGATCTTTGAGCACAAGCCGCACGTATCGGACATAATCAATCGATGTGCATCCAAGAGGAATTTCAAGAAGCGCGAGAAGCTATAAATGGGAATTATTGAAACAAAGGCAACTGAAATGGCTAAGGGTTTAAAGCTGATGTCAATGTATCAATCAATATCTACAATATTCCGTACATTCTTTGGGTTGGCTTTAAATCCTTAGCCATTTCCGTGCAATCCCTGAGATACTTTGTACATTGACTATGTTAAGCCACTTAGATTAGACTAATTCCTACCTTAAACGCGATTGAGATTTGTAAGACAAACCAGAGTTACAAAGAAATCCAGCAATATTTTTTCAATTTCCTAAACTTAAAACAGCAAATATACTAAGCACTTGAGTTGTATTTAGTAAAAATGGTTTATTCTCGTATTTAGGTGATACTTGAGGACATTTCCTACATGGGCGGCGGCGGTGGAACGCCGTTGAACATGGGGTGCATGGCGGCGGGCCGCGGGGGTCCAGGCATTGGGAAACCTCCGCCAGGCGGTCCCATCGCCCGATGCATATTCGGCGGCGGTGGCGGCAAAATCTTGGGCTCGAACTTGAAGGCAAACTGCAGGAAGAACTGCTTGGTGTCGCGATTCCAGTGGGTCCAGAACTTGCCCTCGCTCTTCTCCACCTCGCGGGATGGGACCTTGAACCCGATGGTCTCGTACGGCTCCGAGGCAAACAGCAGATACTGCCACTTGCGGTCTGGCGGCTCAATCTTTTGCTCGTAGGCGGACATGAAGCGATGACGCGGTACAATGTTCTCCGAAATTTCCGGGTAATCGATTTGGAAGAGCAGCGACTGCTGGCCATTGCTGAGCTCTCGCTGCTTGGTCACCCGATAACCAGGCCGTCCGATTTTCACAAACTTCTTGGGCTCGACGCGCGGCTTCTCCGGCGCCAGCAGGGACGACGGGGCCTCCTTTGCCTCCTTGGCGGCTCGGCGGGCCAGGTTCTCCTGATGCTTCTTGCCCTGCGTGTGGGCCAGGTAGCTGCCCTCGTTGTTGTGCAGAGTCAGACACAGCTTGCACTCGTAGGAGCCCAAGTGGTTTTTCATAAAGTACGGATCCTTGTTTAGATCGATGGTTTCGAGGGCGAGCTGCCGCAGGCGCTCCTTCCGGTCGCGGTTCGTTTCCGACCATGAGGCCACGCCTCCGCTGCCGGTCTTGCCACCGGCACGGTTCTGGAAGTCCATTTTGGGGTTTCTTTATTGAATTTCAGCAAAGAAAAAACGTTTTCGCGTTGAGTAGAAATTTGTCGGAAAATTGTTGTTGGTGTACAGAATAGGGTTGTCAACACGCTTCTAGGCAGCTAGTGGTGGTAGTTAGCGTGGAATTGGAGTGTAGGTCTATTGAGGGTTCGATAGTTTATTTCATAACGGTCAATATTATAAATATTGGTCATTAGAATTTGTTCAACATTTTTTTTATTTAGGTATTGATGCTAATGTGATAATCAATAACTTTAATTTATTTAATACTTGTACTCTTGTGTAGTCCTGTGGTATTTATCAATAAGCGCCATGCGGTCACACTGTGATATTAGTTGCACATGCTGGATATTTTTTCAATTTTTAAGTTTTAAAAAGGCCAGACCACAGTCTAAAATCTAAACAGAAATACCGTTTGTGTGATGTTTTAATCAAGAAAAAAAAGGAATATAAAAAAATTTTTTTCTTTGCTGCGGCCGGACTTCAATAAGCAAAAACGTCAGGGCCCACATTGTGTGTTTGTGAATCAATTCAGTTTTCTTACGAAATTTCCATGAAAACTGGGCGGAAGGCTAGAATTTTTAACTTGTAGCGAATTGGCCCCAGGATGGACAGCAAGAGGCCGGAGCTTGGCATCATGGGTCCACCGCCGGCAATGGCGGATGCTCCGCAGCCAGCGTCAACGCCGTCGTCGAATGCCGGAACCGCAGCACCGCCCAGGCGGATAATCAAGAAGATCAACCTGGATTTCAAAAAGCTCAAGGAAGCTGGCCTGGACAGGAAGCTGGCGGAGGTGCTCAGCAAGAAAGGTTCAGGCGCAAGGACGGGAATTACACCCTCACCCACTAGTAGCAGTTCTTCCTCTGTCACTACGCAGTCTTCATCTGCGTCTGCGACTGCGGCGACGACGGCGGCAGCGGCATCGGCAGCGTCGGCAGCATCAGCATCCAGCTCATTGCACTCGCAACAGCAACAATTTCATCAGCCTGGTAATAACATCTTTTACAATTTTTTATTGTTTGAATGCATAAAGACCGTTAGCAAGCTGTAGAGAAGCCTTGCCATCCAAGGCTAAGAGTTTGGGACACAGGGCAGAGAAATGTCGCGATGGCGCAGCTGCTTGAGGCGACGTCAGATAATCAGTAGCGAATTTAGTTTTCTGTCGATTTTTCATCTCCGAGTTCGGATCCCATTTAGGGGAGGGATATTTTTTGCTCTTCTAATATTTTATTTTTACCTTTTGCTTGTATAAATTTACCTAAAAATGATTTACATGTCCTGGGGATTAATTAAGTTCATTTATTCGGTTAGAAAGGCTTAAAGATATATTTTGTCACAATAATTAATGTAACTAACATTAGTTTATTTTTGAAGTTATTAAAAAACCATACAACATGTTCTTTTTTCAATTTAAAATTAAAAAATCAAACATTTTTGAAAAATGTTCACATCCATCCTAGGGTTAAAGGTCTTAGGAAATCGAGTTTGAAGCCTAAGATTATTCAGTTACCATGTTCCATCTAAAAGTTATTGAATACATGACAGAGTTTAATACATATATTAATGTAAATAGTATTGATTAAAAATGTGAAAATAACAATATGTTGACATATTATCTAAAAAGATAAATAATTATATTTTTTTTCATATTAAATAAACTTTACAAAAGACTTAAAAAAACAAATAAGTAAAAAGAATCCGAAGAGTTCAGATACTTTAATCCTTGCGCACAGCTGGATTAATTTTTTTTTGAATCTCCACACCGCAAACTCGTTTCAAGTGCCACCTTTGACACACGCGTCTACATTCTTTCGATGGCCCAGTCTGTAAGTGCGCGCGTCGAGTGAGGTTACGTCCGCTTTTTGGCCCGAGTTCAAATCCTAGTGCCGGCCCAACTCCAATTTTGTTTAATGGTTTTTGGGCTGTTTTATGCTTCATTGGTATTTATGTTTGTATTCGAAATGGGATATTTAATATTTAAGAAAGTTAAGTTGGTTATTCCATTATGGAAATTGTTAGGCTAACAGATCCTTGTATAACTTGCGTATTTACATGTTCGCTGTCGGACATTTTTTCATTTACATTTTTATATATTATTAAATATTAAATTTATATATTTTCAGCAGCATTAATATTTTATTTATATTTTCTTCCCTCACAGCATTGCCGCCTGCGGCAGTGAAAAGAATTAAGATCTCAGATAGCATGGAAAAGACGGTGCCAATTCAAACGCCTCCGTTCGCCACGCCGTTGTCCAGCCCGGAGCGCTCGATGCTCGTCAAGGCTATGCTGAAGAATAGGATTCTTAACAAGAGCATGAATGCTTCCACACAAAACCAGGAGAGAAATCCTATATCAACACCACCCAAGCCCCCGGCAACTGCTACCCAGGGCTCTGCTCCTCGCAATAGAGGTAGCAGCAGTGCTGCTGCTACTGCTACCGCTAGTGGGTCTTTCTCTATTCCCAAGGCGGATCTGAGTGTGCGTCCAAAACACCCACCATTGCTGCTTAATTTGGTGAATCAGTTGCCCAAACATCGGACCATGTGCGTGACCACCGATGAGATACAGTTGAGGAACCAGCAGGAGCTGCTTCAACAAAAGGCCTTTGAAAGGCATCCTCCTCCTCAGCAAAAACAGCCACAATATCAGCCACCTACTTTGCATATTTCTATGCAAAAACCCTCACAAGATGCTAAACAAATTCAAATAGAAATTCCGCTGCAAAATGAGCCAGAATCACTGCAAATTTCAACGCAGAAGTTATCGCAAAAACCACAAAATATTCCTATACAAATTCAGCCCCAGGCTCCACTACCAACTGCTGCAGCAAATCTTCCAGAAGCTCCACAAATTTCCCAGAAGAGTCCCTCGCCACCACCCTTGATTGTGCTGGAAAACAAGGTACTGGCCCCCAACGAGAAGATCGACTTGAGTAACCTGGGATTGCCCAGAAGTACTACAATTGTTGCCACTATCCTGAAGACCAAGTCACAGCCCGGTGCCGAGCCAATCTTGAAGGGCGGCAGGCTTGTAATGAATGCCAGTAAATTTAAAGTGCCGCGGCAAAAGCTAGCTGAGATGGCCCAAGAGATACGTAATCAGGCCAAGCAGGTGAAACCGGAAACGGAAGTTTCTTCAGAAAGGGATTCTTCCAGTGCAAACATAAAAGCATCCACTACTATACCTACAGAAGCAGATCCAAAACAGCAGCCAGGTGAAGCGACAGATTTAATAAAACTCAAAGCCAATGAGTTGCCCAACTTGACACCTCCCGAATTAAAAGAATCAGGAAAGCCTATGTCTGTAACTAATCCTTCAGCTGTGCCATCGAATCAAGAACAGCACCGTGAAGAAGATAAAACCACTGAATCCCAATTTCTTGACATTCCTGTGCTGAATAGTGCTGAAACGGAGAATCCCAAAGTAATGACAGAGACAAGCTTTCTGCACTTGCCTATACATATTTCTACTGGCACTGAACCAAAGCAGGTAAATGTATCGCCAGATCCTGAACCAGAACACTTATCAGCAGCAGAGAAAACTAAGAATACTTCCGCTTCAACAAAAGAGATCCCTGATGCACACGAAGCCTCATCACCAGTTTCCAAAGTCCAATCCGCCGTGGATTTTATAGCCCAACTAACAGCAGAGCATCCCTTAGACGAAAGCAGCTTCATGGAGCTCTCGCCGGAAGAGCAACGCTTGAATGCTCTGTTTGGTGGCGGCGGAGGATGCTCTTTTACTGGACTGTCGCCTGAAAAAACAGAAAAGGAGAAGAGCCTGCTAGAGGATGGAGGATCCTTAACTGTCACGGCATCTTCTTCCACAGCGGAGGAGGAACTGCCCATTGGTAAGATAATGAAAATGGATGACATGGACATACTGCATGCCACTTTGGATGTAAGTAGCGATAGTACCAACATACTACGCATCAGTCCAAATGCGATCAAGTTGAGGGGCAGTGTGGATAAGTCAATTACGGAGTTACCAGCGGTTCCCAATGAAGATGTGGCAGTTCTGGCATCTAATTCAGAGTCCTTGGTAGATGCAACCTCAAGTGAAAGTCAAAAAGGTGTAAAGCCACCAGAGTCAGCTATGTCCCTAAATCATGCAGCAGAGGAAACATCTAAAGGGTTCCTAGAAACGCAGCTTGAACCAGTGCCTGATTCGGAACCTGCCAAGGAGGTTATTTCTCCAGCAAAGCGAGTCCCCCTAAGATCTAAGAAGGCCAAAATCAATTTAGTGCAACGCAATAAAAGGCCAAGCATCCAAAACAAGCCCGTGGAGGCAAAGAAAACCAAACTAGATGACGGCGAGGCAGGTGATGTAATCGATCAGAGTTCGCTGAACGAGGAACGTCCAAGTGCTGGCGTTAAGGGGATCGAGGTAATTGTATATTTGAATGATCAAAGGTCAGAAAACGTAAATCTTAATTTAATTAGTGTTAAACACAATCCCAAGCAGGTGCCAGCTGACGAGGACCAGGAAATTCTAGAGTTTAGAGAAGTTGATGAGCAGCAGGGACTCAGCCAGTCCAAGGAAGACAAGAAACAGGGAGCTAGTGAGTCTGAAGATGATGAAAAGCAGCAGGAAGTAGTCAGGGATTCCAAAGAAATTGACGAGCAGCAGGAAGCCATACAGTCCGCAGAAGATGGGTCCAAGGAAGCTTCCAGCCCAACAAAATACGCAAAATCCAATAGTCAAGCAGAGGCCCAAAATGCAGCCAAATCCGCCATACAACGTGACCTGACCCAGTTGTATCATCCGCCTAAAATGCCCAAAACTAAAACCAGCAAAAAGAATAGTAATCAGGAAGCCCTGGAACACTCACAACCAGCAGCAGCATCAGCAGCATCATTCTCCCTTGTAGACGTTCTCTCACAGGACCAACCGCCCCCACAGGGCGATGCCAAGTTGCCATTTCGAAAAGAGTTAACCACTGATGTTAATCCAACAGAATCCACTGGAATACAGAATTTAATTACTCATCTGGCAGCTGAGAAAGTGACACCACAAACCAAGAAGAAGCCACCGACAACTCCACCCAGTTCAGAGGAAACAACGAAGGGGATGGCACGCAAGAAACTGGTAAAAACACGGCCTGTTCTTAGCAAACGAAACTCGGGAAAGAAATCCGAAGAAATTCCTACAGAGTTTTCCCATCCCGTAAGTGCAAATGTTGGCGGCGGCCGCATTCCCACCTCGAGCACCAGTGATGATGATGGGACCGTGTTCCTGGGCTTTAATAACAAAGAGGAGAAGCGTTCCAAGACCCCAGTGCGCAGCCAGCGAGTGCGGCAAATGAGGATCCATGAGACCGACATCAGCGATGATGCTACTCCCGACTACGACGAGACTGAGGAAGAGCAGCAGAGACCAGTGGATGAAACAAAAATTCTTAATAGACCCACAAATCAAGTATCCGACTCGGATAGCAATGAATGTCCCATTTATTTAGAGGAGAATCCAGTTAACGAGGGCCCAAGTCCTGATACTACGCCAGTATCAATAGAAGCAGCAAGTTCGAAGCGGGTCACGTGGGAGGATCTTGTAGGAAAAAGTAAAGAATCAACCTCAGACGCAGGAAACAAACAACAAGAAGCTGTTAATGAGCCAGAACGGCCAAAGTCTGTGATAACCGACAAAGATTTAACAATTGATGACAACAAATCCATGAGAAGCAGGAAGCAGTCAAGAAAACCATCTCCCAAGAAGGAATTGGATGCTACAGCTGAAGAAATTAATTCCGATGAGCCCTCCACAAGCAAAGGAGTTCTAAAATTGAGTAAAACTAAACTACAATCAAAAGCTGGAGCTCAAGAATGTTCAACTCCCAAGGAAAGTGTAAAAGGTTCTGAAAAACTTGGCTTACTTGAAAGCACAGTCGAAAAAGAGGACAATTTAGTATCTAATGAAAATAAGAAAGAGCTAAAAGCTGCAGAGGAGTCAGTAACATCTGAGAAATCCAAAGGAAACCGCAGATCACGCTCAAGTAATGCAAGGAATGACAATCAAGCTGAGGCTTCCCTCAAAACTGAAACTAAGCCTGAACAAAAAGAAGAAGAGCATAAAATTCATGAGAAACCAAAGGAAGTTTTAGGAACAAAAGAAAAAAGGAAAACTCGAACCCTAATAGTTTCTGAACCTGTGATTGATAAAGAAAAAGAAGAGCAACCAATTGAGTCAACAAATTCTATAAATATAAGAGGAAAGCGATCATCAAGACTTAAAACTTACTCAGAGTCCAAAACTCCGGCAATCACTGAACCGGCAGTAAATTCTAACCCATCAGAATCCAACGAAGCAGTTAAAACAAGAGCAAGTCGTAAGTCACGCGGCACAACACCCAAGGAACCCATTCCAGCAAATCCAATTACCAAGTCAGAGGAAAACAATACAGAGACAGGGAAACCGGAAGAAGTTAAATATCCGGAAGAAGTTAAAGCTGGCGAGGAACCGAGTCACAGCAGGAATACAGGGAGATCAAAGCGCCAGTCTCTGAGTAGGAAATCAATTGTTGTTCCTCCACCAGTTGCCGAAAATGAGCTGCAAGAGGAACCAGATCACAGCCCAAATTCGAAGCCGAGGCGTCAATCGCGCAGTAAAACGGCAAAAATAACAGATTTAGCTGTTAGTAGAAACACAACAACTCAACAAGGTAGCCAGGAGGACAAAAACGCTGCGGAGCAACCGAATCTAGCTTCAACATGCGAACAAATTAATGTTCAAAGCTCTAAAAATGTAAATGCCACAGATGATGATGAGGACAAGTCTTCACCTGCTAATAAATCCAAAAGGAAACGACAGTCCCGAAATACACCACAGACAGTCTCCAAAATAATTGCAGCGGATGGAAAAGAACGCTCAGAAGATTTACCAGATTCCCAAACCGCAGAATCACTTCCACAAGACAGAACAGTAGAAGTCGCTGTTCCCAAAGATGAAGTTATCCCAGAATCTGTTCACAAAAAGGCTAAGAAAAGCAGTGCTGCACAAACTCTTAGTGAGCCTGAAGAAGTAGACGACTCCGAGGCCGCTGCTCCTTCAACATCCATAAGAAAAAGAAAGCGAGATGCTACTCAATCCGATACAGAACAAACTGACGCATCCAAAAAACCAAAGACTGCAGTAAAGGAAGATCCTGGCGTACCTCAAGCCTTCAATCCACGCCTGCTGCTTATTCGAAACCGAAACCAGTTAGAAAGTGATGAAGTCCTAACAGAAGAAGGCAAGGGCCGAGGTCCACTACAGTGCGGCCTGTGCCTGGCACGCAGCACCGAAAAGGATTGGGAAACCCATCTAGCAGAACACTATGGAGTGGGTTGGCTTGTCGGCGAGACTCCAAACATTACGCGCGCCTCGGTCTTGAGACTCATGAAGAAGTATATCGATGGAAGCGGCGAAAAGTTAACTTGTCGCCTCTGCCAAAGACAATTGGGCTCGCACATTGGCATGATTGTCCACCTGGAGGGCTGTGGCAATAAGCAGCGCGTGGAGTGCGACCTCTGCAAGAGATCCTATACTAAACTCTCATTTCCCATGCACAGGCAATCCTGCACGGGCCAACAGAAGAGAAAGGAAGAAACTGGCAGCTCCTTTAACCTCCGTCTGCTGCTCATCCGCAAACGGGAGCAGTTGGAGAGCGAGGAGGTTTTAACGGAGGAAGGCACGGGCAAGGGTCCGTTGCAATGCGGTTTGTGCCTGGTACGCAGCACCAAAGTGAAGTGGCAAAGCCATTTGGAGGAGCACTATGGCGTCGGCTGGCTGGTGGGAGAAACACCAAAGGTAGGTTATGCAATCACCTAATAAATTCAAATCTTCATTATTATTTCCATCACTCAGAACATCACACGGAACCGGGTTATGCTGATGATGAAAGCCTTCCTGGAGGAATCTAAAAATAAGCTAGTATGTCGCCTCTGTGACCATCAACTAGGCAGTGCGTTGGGAATGATGCTTCACCTGGAGACCTGCGGCAACAAGCAGCGTTTGGAATGCGAAATCTGTCACAAATCATACTCCATACTCACACTTCCGGGTCATAAGCGGGTCTGCTCGAAGCGCCAGCAGCTTGCGGAGACATCAATGGCTAACGCTGAGCAGCAGGTGGCCGAAGATGCTGGCGAAATGGTGTTCAGCAATGCAGGACGGGCTAAGCGGAGGTCAACAATCAAGTAAGACATGGGACATAAAGGATGTTGGCTGTATTTTTTGTTAAAAATAGAAGATTAAATGTATTTAAGTTATTTTTTTTATAAGAAATATATGAGTACTTCTTTTAACACGATTTGTAAAGGACTGAAAGTCGATTAACTATTAATTTATAACTTTCGGATAGCTGAGGCTCCGTGAGGACCTTCCGACTTAACCTGACCTAACCTAAAGTCGATTAAATATGTGCTTGTGCCATGCAATGCTTTCGTTACGAAAGCAAGCATACATTTAGGTTTGACACCTAGGTTATTAGGGCGTTTCCAGGTATCCCTGTCAATCTGGCACAATTTTATAACATACCTTCGGGCAGTATTTTAAATGATTTAAAAAACAGTTTTCTATAATCATGTATGTGTACTGTTATCCAAATAAAATATAAGATACAAAATAAAAGGGATAATATTATGATTAAAATATTAAATCTATTAATATTTATGATTTTATTTTCCATTACAGGGCTGAAACAAAGTTGAAGAAAATTGGTGAACACAGTTCCGTCAAAAACGAGTTCGATGGCGACGATTCCTCCGACTACGACATGGCAAATGACAAGGAATCCTCCGAGGAGTACGATTCGGAGGGAGTTGATTCCAATGAGGACTCCATTACCGGCGAACAAGATGACAGCGATGGCGAAAAGTCTAAGTATAGCAGAAAACAGAGCTGTAAAAAGCGCCCGGGAAATGTCGGCACACATGCAGCAAAGCCTTGTGAGTAAAAGCTTTCCAACGTGTAAGATGTGATATAAATAGTGGTTGTATTTCGTATAAATTCTAGTACTCTTACGTGGCGAAACCCAAAGATCTAGTTCGACTCGGAAATGGGAGGAATTGTGAGTACACAATGCATCATTGTTAAAAACTTTTGTTAATGCCTCCTAAACTCATTCTTTAGTTTGAAAATCAATTATTCAGAGAGTCCTTTGTACTGTGACCTTGTGCCTGGCTACTCAACGCTGTCACGGGAAGATGCCCATAGTTTGCTGCCCTCCAAAGAGCAAACGTCTGTACGCTATGCTTATGGTAAGGCAAGTGAGGATTCGGACTGGCAACGCTTGGCACCGCTGGAAGGCTTCAACAAAGAAGGTATAGTTTAAGCTAGGAAATGCCAGATTTAAATATTAACTCTTTGCGAGTTTCTTTATTCAGGCGAATACGTGGGTTATCTCGGCGGGCCTGTTAGACAACTGGCCTGGGTGCCAATGCCCTCGACGAGTACGGATCAGTATTTGCTGTGTTCCCTGCGGTCCAGGATGAAATCCTTTGCCCGGCATTCGAAATTGAAGCAGGAAGACGACGGCCTCTTGATGCTGCTCAAGTGTACGGAGGGGCCTTCGAATGACGAAACGTGGTCTGTACGGCCGAAGCTTCATTACGCAATACGCGTGCCCAATGGACCGGCTCATAGTTTCGCCTTCTTGCCCAGCGGTGGCTACGATCAGGCAACAAATCGTTTGGGCCTCTTGGCTGTGGCCCATGCCACGAGTGATGTCCACATCTATGCTTTGCCACTGGAGGTCAAACATAGGAAAAAAGCTGGTGAAAATGTGGTTATCCAATTGGATGCTGTGATGACTCTCAGTTTCAATGTTGGCCAGCCGCCTGCTGAAGATCAATGCTCGAAAATCTGTTGGTCGGAGGTAAGTACAAGTTATCAAAAGAATTCTTATAAAAAAAATGAATTTAATTAAATTTTAATCATATTCTCAGGCCTCCGGACACAATTTCTTGGCAACGGGCTATGCCAGTGGCCGCATAGCCCTTTGGGACATTGGCGATACGGAGAGCATTAATTGCTTCAGGGAGAATAACGATCAATCCTATACTTTTGTGCCTTCAAATTCCCTGTATTTGGGCGAGCGGAATATCCAATGTAAGCTGCCACACGAATAGCTATAAGCAATGAACTTATTCCATTTGGATTCCTTTCAGTTATGGAACTGCATTATGACATGAATGGAGTACGTTGGCTGGCGGTGGGCACTTCAGTGCGTAAATTTTTGGTCTACGACATCATGAACTGGTCGCAACCAACGATACTGATGCAGAGCACATGGAACAATATATATTTAGCCACATTCACTTGGTCCCCGGTTAGCGAGGTGATAGTACTCAGCAGCACCCGTAAGCACCATCGATTATTTCTAATTAAAACAGCATTTAACTATATTTATTAACATTTCGTGACAGATTACAATTCACGTGCGATATTGGTTAATCCCGCGGGAATAGAATTCGATTCCCGAACTTTGGATAGCACTTTGACGGCGAGTCGTTCCATGCATGCGAATTGCCAGCAGAATTACATAGTCCTGGTGACAGATATCGGCGACCTGGCCTTTATCGATCCCAAGCCCCATACACGTGGGGTTTATCTGGCCAAGACGATGATCAACTGCCGGGCTGTGTCTACCACCGAATTGCGACATTTGGGCACTGGGGGAAAGCCAAATCCAAACGATGTAATCAGTCCGGATGAATTTCATAGGGACTATGGTGTGCAGATCAATCCTCTAGTTGAAGCGCCTCCACAATCTGCCCGAAAATGCCCATACCTGTCGCAGAAGCGTCTCCCCAGGAATCCGCACTCTCGGGCCTTGACGCGAAACAACTGCGTTCGCTGCAACTGGAACTCCTCGGCACACTCGTGGGTGGCCATGGGCGCAGAACATGGCCTTCTGCGCATCCTCAACTTTAAGCGAAATGATTTCTTCTGAAGAATTCTGGCATCTGAACAAGCATCATCTGAGATTATAACTTATTTGTTTTACTACCTAATAGTAATAGTAATTGTGTAAAATGGACTGGCTGAGGGAGAGTTAAATTATGTTCGAGAATTGCGTTAACTTTAATTTACTTATAGCTATTGTAAGATGATAAATATTGTATTTTTTATATGAAATTATTGTTGCAAAATATATTCTACATTTATTAAACAATTTGGCAAACCAAAAATGTCATACGGGTCTGTTCCAGTTTCCACTTCCTCAAAATTTACTCGGATTCGAATTTCCCAGACCTGTCATAGTTTTCACTTCTGTCAAATTTACTCGAATTCGGATTTTCCTCTGTTAAGTCTCTGTTAACTTCCGAGCGAAACCACTAGGAAACTTTCCGACTGCCGTTGGGCCAAGGGATTCTGATCCGAATGACCGAAATTAATTTTTTTAAATAAATTGTATTTCATTCTCTAATGGTTCAGGGACATTACTGCATAACTGAATTAGGTATAGGTACCATACTTGATTTTTAATCGATTCTTTTCTAAGTTTTCACAATTTCCAAATCCGCCTTCCCTATTTTAGTTTCCGAGCGGAAACAAATTTTTGATCGTAGAGTGCCTTGACGGGCAAATAATCTGCAAAATAAATAATCTGTAAGAAATTTTGCACCTCTGCTTCCGGAAAAACTGCCCGAGAAGCCCACTCTACAAGAGGTTAAACAATAAAAGCGTCCCATAGATTCGAATCCAGCGGAGGAATCCAAGTCTAATCTTTATCTTTGGAAGAAGCTTGATCAACTCAGACAAAGATCATGTTCACAAATGTTTGAAACTAAGTGGAGTATAGAGTAGGGAACACTAATCTTAGTAAGCTTGGTTTCTTTAGTCAGACTTCTAGTCATCGCTTCGAGATATAAGCTTCCGAATCGAAATCCGTAAGACGTTGAAAATGAATCCCAGCACTGATACCAAGGATACCGCTTCAGAAGCTGATTTCGCCGAATTAAAAATATTGAAAAAGAAAATTGTCTCCCTGTTGCAGCGTGTGGACCATGTGCTGATTCACTTGAAGGCTATGCGTAACGGACTAATGCCCGGTGAGCCAGATTATCCTAAAAAGAACGCTGTGCCAGAGAACACGAATTACGAAGAAGATGTGGCCTTAAAAGACGACGAGGCACAATATGCAGAGCCTAAAGGACACTCAAATTAAAGAAGTCGATGCTGATCTGACCCCAAAAAAGAAGCAGCCACAATCAAAATTATGTTCAAGTTGTCCACATTCCAAGAGACACTTAAATCGACGAGAAAGAAAACAACCCAGGGGACACTCATAAACAAGGAACTGGTCGTAAAAAGCAACTAATTCAAGCAGCAAGACCCATTAAAATCCACGAATCCCCATAAATAATTGAGAACTGGTTATATATTAAATATATATATTTATTTTTCGCGTTATCATCAGTAGTTGTGTTATTCCATAAAAACTATGTTTATGCAAATTTAACAATGATAGACGGGGACCTTTTATAGCTTTCAGCTGTGAGCTGGGATTATACAATTAAATTCAAATGTCGAAGTATTGAAATATCGGGTTGAAAATGATTAAAAGTATGTTTTTAATTTCGGGTTTTATTAAATAAAATATTAACACTTCCCTATCGCTGTATGGGCGTAAATAAATAAATTTGCAAGGGCTTACAACTTATATATGAGCTATATGCTAAGTGAATGCTTTCGATTGGGACACAAACAGCTAGATATATATATATATAGTTCATATACATAGACATACATAGTACAAATATATATATTACGAATTATCGAACAAATGCATGCAAACAAGTTTAAAAAAATCCCATAAAGAAATGCAAAGTTGCTGGTTAAATTTTGTAAAAAAACTGAATTCGTTGATTGAATGTGAAGTAACACTAAATAAGCATACATATACATACAGGTATCATGATATATATATGTTTTTCTTACATTGCTGTTGTCTTTTCTATGGCTGCAAAAGCAGGCCGTTAACAATGGCTTAACATTTCTCGCGGCTTTTCTGCAGTTGACCTTCAGTCTTCGCTCTTAGCTATAGTTTGCCGCAATTCTCCAGATCCCTGGATCTCCCGCTCTATGCCTAACCGAAAATCTACGCGAACATTAAATTCTATAAACAAATTCATCCATCCATCGCAACGGGACTTGCACTTAACGCGAACCTAAATCAAACGTAAATTAACGGCAAGTTAACAGTGATTTCCGGTCTGTCTCTCAGCTTCCGGTTTGCGATTTGCGCTCCTCAAGCGGAAGTTTCCTCCATCCCTTTACATCTTCTCCGCACCGTTGACGGGAGTGGAAGCCGGGTTGGACCTGTTGCCGGCCAGCTCCTGCTGGATCTCGTTCAGACTCTTGCCCTTTGTCTCCGGCACTGCGAAGAAGACGAAGAACACGCCCAGAACTGTCAGGCCTGCGAACAGCCAGAAGGTGCCGCCGATACCGAGGCCCTTGTTCAAGTCATCGAACGTCTTGGTCACCACGAAGGCCAGCAGCCAGTTGGAGGTACCGGCCAGCGATCCAGCGAATCCCTTGATGTCGGTGGCAAACAGCTCGCCCATCATCAGCCACGGCACCGGTCCATAGCCCATCGAGAACATGATGATGAAGATGCACAGAGCGGCCACCGGCAGCCAGCCCAGACTCTCCACCTGTGTCTCGTCCTGGCCCTGCAGGTAGAAGTAAACTCCGATGGCGGTGGTAGCAACGGCCATGGAGGCGCCCGAGGCCAGCAGAAGGATGCGACGGCCCAGCTTGTCCACCACCAAGGTGGAGACAAAGGTGGCCACCACCTGCATGATGCCGATCAGAATAGTTGCCCACCTGGGTCCGATGCCAGTGTTGGCTTCCTGTAAAAGTAAAGCTTTCCAATTAACCATTTCAAAGTTCATTCTTTTCTATAACCCACCTTGAAGATCCTCGACGAGTAGAAAATAACCGCGTTGATGCCGCACAACTGCTGGAAGAACATCAGTCCCATACTAATGGCCAGAGCCTTGCGGGTGACGGGTCGGTTCAGGGCAGCCCACACATTGACCTTGTTCTCGCGGATCTCCCGATCGGTTTCGCGCAGCTCCGCCATCTCCGGTTCGTAGTCGTACTCCTTGCCACGCAGCCACTGGATGGCCTTGATGGCACCCTCCGAACGATCTTTGGAAACCTGTCAAAGGGGGATTTCGGAAAGTTAGACATGCTCGTCGATTGTTTATCCTTTTATCGTCCGCTTTTGATGGCAAACTCGTGGTGCTTTTCCTATCTTTAAGGTTTTGGTTTCACCGAAAGATTGCTTTGATTGACTGCCGATTATATCTACTCAAGATATTACTACTTTATTCTAATTCGAAGGCGTCATCAAATGGAATACTATATAAATTTTCATGATAATTTTTTAGGTAGAATTTGTACCGAAATTATTTTTGATTGACTCGCCGCTTATATCTTCTCAAGATACTACCATACTACAATTCAAAGGCGCCATTGAATTATATAAATATTTTTTGTGATAAGTTTTTAATTTAGGAATGTAGTTAAGGCTTGAAAAGACAGTATTTAATAATTTATTTTATCATAATATATAATATATATCTATGATGTCTTGTTTAAAAGGTAAGAAGTTATATCTATAAAAGGATCTAGATCAGTGATGACATCTGCCCTTATAAACCCTAAATAATTTAACCCAATTAATAGATTTAATTCACAAACTTACCAAATAAGTGGGCGATTCCGGCATGAAGAAGAAGATGACTCCAAAGATCAGGGGCAGAATACCGCAGACGACGCTCACCCAGAAGATGTCCAGGCCTGCGCCAATGGCGTACACAAACAGAATACCAATGGTGATCATCAACTGGAAGAAGCTGCCCAGCGTTCCACGGATTTCCTTCTGGGCAATCTCGCCTGTGTACATAGGAGCGGTCACGCAGAAGGCACCGCCAGCGACACCGAGAATGAAGCGGGAGGCATACATCATGCCAACGTTGGAGGCCCAGATGAGCATGGCCCAGCCGACGATGAAGGGCAGGACCAGGAGCAGCATGGTCCACTTGCGGCCAATTAAGTTGATGAGTAAACCAATGGGAATGCACACGGCGGCGGCACCCAGATTCATGGACGAGCCCACCCACGAGAACTGCGTGTCGCTCACGGGGAAATCGTAGCCACTGCTGTTATCCACGATTTCCGTTTGGGCCGGGGATGTCCAGCCCAAGACGGTGCCGGCGGCGAAGGCACCGCCAGCAGCTGCCAGGGCGGCCACATATTGTGGCAGTTTCTTGGAGTTGTTCTCCGTGGACGTGTGCACCATGTTGCCGAGAAGATTCTCCTGATCCTGCAAAGGAAAATGCAAATTGGTAAGTAATTTTTAATAGAATTTAAAAATCGATTCAGCTTAAAAGTCTCATTTTAAAAATTCAACTTAAATTAAAATACATTCATATATCCTTAAATATCCTTTCTGGCAATCGTTCTTGGTTTCTTTTACCTATCAAAACTCTGAAGAGATCGTTTTTGGGTAGATCGTTCTGCTCTGACCAACTAATTGGGACTGAGGGCCAGTCCAGCAGCTACCTGTGAGTATTATCAAGCCTTGGGCTGCGATAAGAGCCCCCCGGCACAGTGATTAGGACATTTATTGGCGGACCGATAGGAGCATTCCATTGATTGGCCGTGCACCCATATTTATTGCACTCTCCCGGTAACCAAAAAAAAGCTAAAACTAAATAAAATTGGGCTATGCTCTCCTCATTCCGATTGTGAGCTGAAGTGCTTCATTATTTCATTACGCCGGTCACATAAACAGAAGTCGCCCCCGAAATCGAGGCAAGTTCACGCACACTCGCTACCCCGATATCATTCATACGCCGAGTGGTCAGCGAATCATTATGCTTTCGGGCGGGAAAAGTCTTTAAGATCTTAATATTTTAAGTCAGAGATGCCGCGTGATCACTAAACTAGAAACTGGTGGCATTCTAATTATCAAGTTGAGAGGTAAAGTAGTATAATTATTGTGTTCCTGTGTTCCCACTTGAACATTTTAATAAACCGGCACTTGTATGTATATATACATAAGCATCCGATACAGTTTATACGATAAGGGGAGATTAACTGCATGGAAATTACCTAATTAGGCAAATAAAACTGTATATATGGGTTGAAAGCAGGATACCCTGCACCAATTGGTATAATTTATTAGGAATTAGAATAAACTCTATAGAAAGGAGACCTTATATGCTTTAGGGTAATGTAATTATGGATTTCTACGATTTATTAAAAAGTCTTTTAATTTATTTGTCACTTCTTAGATTAAGGTTGTATGCTTTTGCTTTTAAAGTATTATATTGTAATTTAAAATCAACCATTACTAAGCTGATAAATTCATGAAACATATCTCGGATATGGCGCGATCGACACGGCTGTTTGAAGCTGATCAGAAATATATATGATATATAAAGTCGGAAATGACTCCTTCACTTCCTTGTAAACTGCTCACTAAAATTATAAGCGTATACCAAATCCTGTTTACAGAGGTAAAGGCAAAGATGTGATTAATTAAAATAAACTCATAAAAAAAACATTGACAATGAGTCTTGGCAATGAATAAACTCTAAAAATATGATAGATTTCTTAATACATTCATATATCCCTAAAATAACCCTCAAATGTTTGCCATTCCATTCTATTTGTGGCCATTTTTAATGAAGGCCTCCCAAGGGTCACTCAAGCAGCGCCAATTAACCACATTCAAACACCTTATTAGCCGTACTCCATTGACTTCCGTTCAATGGCCATAAATTACTGTATAATCGGTACCGGCATATATTCTAGCCTCGAGTATCGCTTGCCTAATCAATAAATTGCCAAAATATCAGGTAAACGTGAACATCAGCTGGCCATATTCGAGCTTTTTTTATCGCAAGCTTTTCCAAAGATATCTTTAGTGTTTATAAACAGAACTCATTCCGGTTAGGTGATATATGAATGTCTGCTTCATTGTCCGTTCATAAAAGGGGTGTGTTTTGCTTTTAATGAATGGAAAAGCTTTCTTTTATCTTGATTAGTCTTGACCTTTGACAAGAGTTCGTTAAGGGGGGACATACATTTAGAACTTTCGAAATTTTTTTTTTTTTTTTATTTTTTCTTC
>JAEIHY010020056.1:0-14639 GCA_018904565.1 Drosophila tsacasi | reverse complement strand
ATTCTTGATCAGCATCAACAGCCGAGTCGATCTAGCCATGTCCGTCCGTCCGTCTGTCCGCTTCTAGGCTTTGCCAATTTTTAACATATTTTCATATAATTTGAGATATATATGATAATCTATCGAGTGCCTTCCTTATCGATAGTTACAGTGTTACCTTATTTTTAACTTATATTATTATTATATTATTTATTATTTTTTACAATATTTACATTATTTACAAATTAAATAATTTCATAAATATTTCAATATTTATAAATAGATAAACTCGCCATCATCAACTATCGGGAAAGGGCACATGGATGACGCTCTCGGTGTGATTTACGATGATAGAGGCCTGCCTTAGTTTTTGCCCGTAGAGACATTTGTCCGGCCAGGTGGCCCCCCATGCTCGCCCAGCTGTATGCAGACCATTATTTGCATGCTCTGGTTGCCGGTTGTCTTATCCACTGGCACCACCGCCTCCTTGGGATCCCCGACCAGACGTTCGGCCAAGATGCCACCCAGATCAAGCGGCTGCGTGGGTGAAGCCATCTTAAGGTGCTCCTCCTGCATGAAAACGGCAAAGGTGAGTGTGCACAACGTTGTCGCACAGCTAGCAGCCGGTGCAAAAATATGCAAAAGCAATCACTGTCAGTACGACTATAACACGATTATTTCACGTCCGTTCACTTGGAAGAAAGAAGGTAAATTTTTGGTTAGCAACGATATTTTAATTTTTCCTCTCGCGATTAATCGATCGTAACTTTAACATCGTGGCTTTGAATTCCACCACGGAAAAGTTGTATCCTCCTCTTCCACTGCTTCTGGTCTCGCTGCTTGAGCTTTCGGTGCTCCGATAGGTGATCTCTCCTTGACTTACTGCCGGTGTATTTGAAATGTAACGTCCTTAAAAATAAACAGTAGACCGTCTAAATTTCCTGTAGATGGAGCCAAAAAACCTTTGCTTGTCCTTCAGATTCAGATTAAAAATCTGGCAGCTCCTGGTATGATAGATCTGGCAAAATTAAGATACGTGCGAGCGGGTCAGCTGGTGTCTTTAACATTTTTTCCTTTTACTGACATAAGATACACTTTAGGAAAGCAGCAAAACTCCATATAAAAAACGGAGCGAAAGGAAGAAGGAACAATTTTTGACTTTTCGCTTTCGTGGGTACTAACATAAGATAAATGTTGCGAGGGAAAAAGGTAAAAGCGTTGGCAGATCAAGAAACTGAACAGTTGTGATATCAAAGCGAAATAAATGAATTTTTACCTTTCAACAGCTAAATATGGAAGGAAATTAAAAAAATAAATACATTGCTCGCGTGGAGAGTTTTTCTTGTCCTCAGGGAAAGGTTAATTTAATAAAAGCCGTAATTATAATGGTTATTATATGAGATTTAATTTACTAAAGAAATTTTAAATAATGAAAAAATCCGTCATTGGGCGGCGACGGCATTGGTGCCTGCTGTTATTTGCCTTGAGCTTAATAGTGGCGAATACATCAATAAATAGTAATACAATATCGAATCCGTTTATATTCAATGTAATTTAAATTTAGAAAGTTGTCATGTTCATTGTAATTTAATTTTATAAAGTTTGTTTACTTAAAAATGCTGGACATATGTACGTGTCAGTGTTTCCGACTTTTCTTTAGTTTATTTCGAAAGCAAACGCCAGTACCTAGCATAAGCATAAACAAAATAAAAAACTGATGATGTGCTCACCCATTGCTTCCATGTTCTGTTGACGACGTTGGAAACGTCCGCAGCGTTTCGTGGACTTATCGTAGGTACCTCCGTTGCCTCCAGCACAGCGTTTTCCCACTTTTTCGCTCAGGGCAACAACCTCAACTCGACTTAATTTATAATGTAAAATTTATAATGTAATGAGTTTGTGACTGAAGCAGTCATTTAAAAGTATACGTGGTAGCGTCAGAATATTATATAAATCAAAGCAAATCGAAGTGTACGTTTACCTGAAAAATAGCTCGGGACATTAATGTTTTTCAAGTTGGCCCAAGCAATTGTTGTCGACAGTAACTTCATATAAAATTTTTCAGCTACGCCTATATCGAATAATTCTGAAAGTGTAATTATGGATTTCCTTTTTCGATATTTGAGCCACAATATATGACAGCAGCAATCCACGTATTGCGGAAAGGTAGCGTAACATTTTTCGAGCTATCAGCTATCATAAGAAATTGCCACCATATAAAAGGTATATCCATGGCATGCACCGAAAAGTAGTTCCGTACTTACATTTAATAAATTATTTTTAATAGTTTCTAATAACATTTGTTGTTGTTTAAATGATAGACCAATGCAATGTGTGAATAGAAGAAAATGGCTTAGTGTCCAAATATGGGAATACTATAAAGTTTATTCATTTGTTATCGAAAACTTCCTATAGCAAAGTAAGGGAGTCTTAATATAAATCTAATTGTAAATAAGTTCATATGCATCAATATTTTTATAAACATATGTAAATTTATTGTATATAAAAGAAAATAATTATTCTTAAAGTTGAAAAATAATAAATGATTTAGCTACCTATTTTCAGAAATGAAACAGTATTATTAATTGTTTCAGTTTTCATTTTACATTTTATATTGCATCTTGGTGATGACCAAATACCTATTTAATTTGCATTTTAAAGAGTTTGGACAAACGACAGTTTCAAAATCAAAAAATCTATTTATGTTTTATTCTTCATATATATTTTACAAATAATAAACGATTATATACTAGCTATCTTATTATTTTCAGTATTGCATAAATTGGGTAAATATATTATTTATTCTTATTTTTTCTATGGCTAACAGCATTTTTGGTGCATATGAAAAATGGCACAAAAATTGCAAGTATATGGTTTGTCACAAATTAACTATATGTACTATATATACATACATATACGTAAGTAATGGCACTTTAACTGAAACTTAAAAATCTAAATCATTCTTATAATATTTACAAAAGCTGATCAATTATATTCTATTATTTCTCTTCAGTTATTCTTCTACAATTTTCCACACAATTTTGTTTCCCTTTTACTTATCCTGGTTATAAGAGATAAATAACATATAAGTAATTTGCTCTGCCAAATCTCATCGCTCTAATTTGTACTGAAAGAGCGTAACAAAAAAGCCTCAAATAAGAGCAATCAACCGATGACCACAAAACGAAGATGTTTTATACCCTTGCAGGGGTCAGAAATTGGAAAGCAGTGAAAGACGATGGTACGATGGTATCGATGGAAAGGCTTCCGACGGCCGTATTTTTTTAATTAGAAAATAAATTATGAATTACATTGATAGTATCAATTGAACCCCCTAAAATATAAAAACTTCGATGACCCCACTCTCGTGACTCCATGCGTATGACCATAGAGCTCCATCTCCATCAGTCATCCGATAACACCTAATTGAACAGCTGTTGGTTATCCATACAGAACTAAAATAAATAGATTGCCAAGTATTTTTGCTTTTCAACAACAGAAAAACTACAGATTGCAGCCGATTTTTTGGCACTAAATTAAAATAAATTAGATAATGAGGAGTTTGTAGTTTCTTGGTAGAGTTACGTTGCGGCTGGTAAAATTTTTTCCGGCGAGAAGAAGAATTCAGAGTTACACCGAAAATCTAGTGCCAAACTTTCAACAAAACAAGAAATCAAGTCCATCAAATTCGGATTGACAACGGTTGGAGACCAAATGAGATATCTTGAAACAACAAAGCCCAGGGAGCATCTGTTCAACGGATGGTGAATGAAGTATGGATCTCTATGGGAAGATCCTATTAGAGCTGAACGCCATTGATAGTAGTGACATCGGTGCTTTTCGACGTTTTCGGGAACTTACGATACTAATACGTTGCTATCACTTCATTTACAATGGCGGTATTTCATTAGAAATGTTTTTTTTTTCGCTTAATATTTTAAAAATATTAATTATTTTAAATAGATTAAAAGATTCTTCCATATATACACATTAATTATTTATTTTAAAACCGTCGTAATAATCGTCAAAAACCTTGATTTGGCGCCGAAAGCAATTCCATTAATATTACTGTATTTCTGCAGACTGCATCCGTCTGTATGAAATCCATTGTAAGTTGTTTAAATTACCGATCGGACAACTATGCGGAAAGAGAAATACAAAAAATGCTAATGTATGCTAAACATATTGGAAAATGACCAAAAAGATAGTGTGGCATAGATTTCATATAGGGCAACAATTTAGAATGCTTATTTGTAGACACAACAGTTCACAATATTGAATGATTATGGCCAACACAAAAGGTATATAAATGACTTGTATATGTTTTTATTTTAAAAAAATTATTGACCGACTAATTCGGAACTTTCCCCACACTGCTAAATCTATAGCCGATATTTTTGATCAATTTAGTCGTATAGGGAATGCCAAATAATAGTTTTATGATTTCGAAGTAATAGGTTAGATATAAAAAAAAAATACTACAAGCTGCAAGGATACACAAACTTCGGGAAGCCGAAGTTGGTTTTCTTTCTTGATTACGCATTCAAGCTTTGCTATATATCTTTAAGCCCCAAGCTTTCTTAATCGTCCAAAAGTTCACGTTGTGTGGACGCCACCTCGGCGTCATCGGAAGATGAAAAGCCTGAGGGTGATAAGCTTTCCGGAGGATAAAAGAGTTGCTGCGGGGAAGGCGCCACGGCGTGGCTAACATCCTGCAAATGATATGCGGCTACGGTAGCAGCTGCAGCCGCTGCGTGAACATTGGGTCCAGGTCCTACCTGTCCGGGATCAGCACAGGCATTTCCTGAACCCGAGTCTCCTCCAACACCGCCTGTTCGGCACCAGAGTTGCCTCATCTCAGCCCGCCGATTACGCATTAGAACCTTATATTCCGATATACGCATCTTTTTCCCATCAACAATACAGGTCCGCTTGGGCCGCGGACGATAACGATAGTCGGGATGCTGTTCCATATGGAGCTTTGAGAGACGGGATTGCTCTTCGTAATACGGTTGCTTATCGGCATTCGACATGGCCTTCCAACGGGCACCCAAAATCTTCGATATATTTGAATTATGCATGTCTGGACAGGCTTTCAATATTTTTCGTCTCTCATCTTTGGCCCAAACCATAAACGCATTCATCGGTCGTTTAATATGCGGCTTACTATGCCCATGACTATGCCCGTGACTATGTCCATTGCTGCCCTGCCTTAGTGGCAGTGATGATGATGTCGACGATGACAGCGGTGGAGCTATAGGTTGTCCGAGATTGACATTTTCGGAATCTATAGCTGTTGATCTCTCGGAATTTGTACCGCAACTATTTATGGAATCTCTACTTAAGCGCATTGCCCGGGATCCACCAACGGCAGTATTCCAACCTCCTCGGCCCTGAAGAGAAATGTACAAAATAAATCATGAAAAATAAAGTTTTGTAAATATTTATGTAATGCAAAGTGCTTTATCGCGATATCGATAATTTGGTTTTACCACCTCTAGACATTCTATATTCTAAATCGATTTTTTTTCAATTATGAAAAATATGGATACTAAATATTATAAATTCTAATTTAGAATCGATTTAATCGAAAAAGTTTAAAATGTTTTGGAAAACTATTGGGAAAAATGTTAAAAAGTATTAAAATTTGTTTTTTTATTTTAAAATGTACGAGTATATCTTAATTTGTATGTATCGCATAATAACAAAAAATGTATCCATAAACAAATAATCTCCTAACGCCATGCAACTTTATCGTATTTTTGAATTTGAACTAGATACCTCCCTTCAGCACGCAGCGGAAAATGGTTATTCTTTTGAAGTGTGACCGCTCCATCATTGGTTTTTTTTTTTTGAGGGCCAATAATGCGGTCATACTTTGTTGACAACCGACAATATTTGAAAAACAATATTCGTTATATAATATTATAGTTGCCCCTAGGCCATATCACCTAATGTTGTTAACTAAAAGTTGGCTTTTAGTTTATAACCAATTGTTAGCTTTAAATAAATAAATTGGGTAGCGCTTACCGATCCATCGAGCTATCCTCTTTATATATATTATATAGTATAATGGTTTTGGTTTTGGTAGAGGACACTCAGTTGCCTTTCTTCGCCACACCGCAGACTTGGATTCATAGATGATTAAGTCCTTTCGAGTGCAGAGGTTCTTCACACAGTTATTAACACAATTATTTAAAGACTTTTTAACACACGATTATTAGCACAAATGTGAAAAGGTGGAAAGCAGCAGAAAGACTGAGGATGCTGCGGCGAGGCGCCTCTATTTATAGGTGTGAGAAATGGAGAGAGAGAGATAAATCGAGAGAAAGAGAAGAGAGATAGAGAAATATATAGAGAGAGATAAAGAGAAAGAGAGAGCGAGATAGATAGGTAGATAGATAGAGACAGCGATAGAGGAGAGAATAATCAGATCAGATCGATTGAGAAACATAGAGGGAATTGAGAGGGAGATAAATAGAGAAATAGAGCTAGAGTTTGCGAGAGATAGTGAGATATAGAGAAATTGGCAGAGAAAGAAAGAAACTCCGAGAAATAGGTAGATTGAGATTGTGAAATTATATTTATTTCTTCTTTAAAGTGAGTCGAACTAATGTCATGTCAATTGACTAAGGAAAATAGTAAATAAGAATTGGTTTTATCCTCTTTATTTAATTGATTCTAGCTTGAGACTGAATTCTTGTGATACAAATCTCACCCGTACTGCCCCTTTGTTTACGTAAGTTTGGGAGCGAGGTAGCTAGCTAGCCCGCTTGGGATATTGGTTGTATCAATAATTTGAAAGTGAGTGTGCCACTCAGGGAGCGCCACTCAGTGATTGCTGCGCCATCGAGAGGGGGGGACGGATGGATTAACTCCGGGCCCGTTGTTTTTAGAGGGGGCCAGTAGGTTAGAAAAGGGGCCAGCGAGGGCCCACAAATGGTCTTTTTTTTTGTCTTTAGTCTTAAGGTGAGATCAATCGAATAAAATAAAATCAATTTTTCGTTTCTTTAGCGTTGTCATTAGTCAATAGGCGGGACATTAGCTCGACTCATTTTAATGAAGAAATAATTATAATATCACTATATACATATCTTTATCTACCTAGTTTCTTTCTCTGCCAGTTTCTCTATATCTCACTATCTCTACCCAACTCTAGCTATAATTCTTTATTTATCTCTCAATTCTTCTAATGTTTCTGACTTGATCTATAATTTTCTCTATCTATCTAACTGTCTCTCTGTCTTTCTCTATATAACTCGATCTCTCTATTCTTCTCAGTATATGCCTCTCTCTTTTTCCCTCCCTCTCTCTCTCTTCATTTTCCCGCGATCTATCTCTCTCTCTCCATTTCTCACACCTATAAATAGAGGCGTCTCGCCGCAGCAGCTTTAGTCTGGCCGCGGCTTTCCACCTGTTCATATCTGTGTTAATAATCGTGTGCTAAAAAGTGTGCAAATAACTGAGTTACTGAGTATCCTCTACTACGGGATACGGGATTATTTATATAAAGTTAGCAATTGGTTATAAACTAAAAGCCAACTTATTAATTAAGAACATTATGTGATATGGGCTACCGCTCGACTGGGTGGTTACTAATTTAGGTATTGAACTTATAGACTACATTTTGTATAAGATTGGTATTGTGGAGGGAGGGTTTTGTTTAAATTTGTCCGAGGTAGGCGCAGCCGCCAGAATGCATGCCCATATCTTAGGGTCTGGGTCTGAGGGTCGAGCTGATTTTGTGTGTTATTCATCTAAAACGAATCATCAAAAGATAAACGTATCTGTTGTTTCAAATATTGCTGGCATTCGTTCTGGCGACTGCGCCTGCGTTGGGCATCTCCCAGTACATGTCCAAGAAGCTCGGATGATTGTATATGGGCTCTATTAGGCAAGGGTGTGGTCCATGTTCCGTTCAGGGAAAAACATGATGGTACCAGTTGGCATACCCATGGAAGAGAAGCTGGATAGCCTGTTCCAGGTGCATGCCTTCGATGCTCTACTGCATCCCTTATTGTACCCTTGCAGGGTATTATAATTTTAGTCAGAAGTTTCCAACGCAGTGCAGGAGACATTTCCGACCTTATAAATTATATATATTCTTGATCAGCACCAACAGCCTAGTCGATCTAGCCATGTCCGTCTGTCCATCTGTCCGTCCATTCGCAAACTAGTCCCTCAGTTTCGAAGTGAATGTTTTGAATGAAAATTTGCACATAGTCTTCTATATGCTCTCACTACTGCTGCCATGGGAACGATCGGAAAATGTTGAGGAAAAAAATTAGAACTTAGCCAGTTTTCAACATATTTTTATATAATTTGAGACATAGCTACTTGGCATTTTTTTTTAATTTCGGTTTAAATTTGATCAAAATCGGACTGCTATATCATATAACTTCCAATCCTTAAATATACAAAACTATAAATTCTTACTTACTGAAGGGTACTTACACTTCGGCTTACCGAAGCTAGCTTCCTTTCTTGTTTGTATTATTTTTATTATTATTTCAACACATCAGTGTCGCGAAAATTTAGCGTTTTATTTTTACGCTTACTTTATGTACTTTTATTAATTTTAAGTTATTTATATAATACATACATGACTTTTCATAAGAGACGACTCAATTTCGGTATAATGATGTCCGGGTCCTTGAGGCTGCCAGCTTAATGATGGACTAGACATAAGGCAGGCCGTTGTGGGCAAACTTTCACAGTGATGATGATGTTCTTTGTGGTGATGGCAACTTGTTGGCGAAGAGCATGGCGACACCTTTGGCTTAGTTAGATTCAGTGGTGCCTCCATCATTTCGGAGTCTTGAACCGATTCACAGACATCCGCTTTGGAACACTCGACAGCTCTGTTGTTCGTAGGCGACTCGGGCGGTGTGTTGTGACTGTAGGAGATGGAGATGGCATAGGGATTCTCATATTGTGGGGACTCTGGTCTGGACATGGCGGATGACGATGATCCATTACCAATGGCACCTCTTCGTTTTCCTCCTCCCTCGAGATCAATGCTTGTCGCTGCTGGCTCACAATTATTATTATTTGTATTTGTTTTTGTATTATTTTTATTATTATTATTAGAGGCCGCGGCAACGGCTGCAGCCGCGAGAGCAGCCTGTATATGAGCCGCAGCCGCCACCGCTGCTGTGGACCACATTGTTGGTGTCATGGAGGATATTTTGTGTCCACTCAGCGGATCATATTGCGGATGCCCAGGTCCTGGAGGCATTAATTGTAACAGTTGTTGTTGTGCCTGGCTTGGTACTGGCTGCGGCTGCAAGAAGGCGGGAAGGAATGGTACCAAGTTACCGGAAGAGACGGCAGTAACTCCAGCCTGATGTTGATGTGGCGGCGGAGGTGGTGCTGGGAATCGAACCGTCGCGCCAAACTGATTTCTCAGCTGGTTATGCAACTCCTGGAAACAGCTTTCATGCTGTAATCTTTGCACATTTTGTAGATTTTGTTGCTGTTCAATGTCTGTCATACCGTCGTAATGAGACTACAATAAAAAAATAGAGTAATACGAATTGAATGAGAATATAGCAATCGGGTTTTTCAACAGAGGTAGATAAACCTTGAGAGATGGTAATTCAATTCCTAATAAATCATTTTGCATATTGCCATAGGATAGATATTAAATATATTAATAAATTACTTCTTTGTTTTTAAACAGAAACCCTGAGATATAGTTATTTTATACGAATTTAAAATAGTTCTTTTCATTTGATCAAAATCGAATTATTAAATCAAATTATATCATAGTTTTGTCATAGGAGAGCGGTCAATAAATTACATTTTTATAAGAGCCCAATAATCCAATAATAATAATTGTAAGCTACAAACTTCGTCCAACAAAATATTATATAATTTCATATCTATAAAATTTATCTAGACCATCTGTGCGATGCAGGGAGGCAGATATATTTTTTATTGTAGAAATTTGGTTCAAAAAGATAAATACTAGAATGAGCCCTCGAGCTAGCTCTTTTTAAACAGAAGAATTTTTTAAAGAATATTTTAATTAAGCTTTCCACTTCCCCTTTCGAAAATGGTGTTAAGCAGTACGAAGCCAAAACGTATAGCAAATTTTCCGAGCCAGGAAAATTTAATTTAAAAAAAGTAATTAAAGGATAGTTAATTTGTGGGATTTTCGACGAGGTATGTTAAAAAAAGACACAATGTACAAAACAAATAAAATTTAATTAAGAAGAAAATTGACGAAATATAAATTAAATAATGGGTGGACATTGGTCTCATACAACCTCTGATCAACCCTTGCTGGAGTCGACTGGGATTTTTATCTCAATGCTTCGAAGCGACTTGATTATTAATTTTTCAATAGGTTTTATGGTACCTAAACATAAATGTAGAAATATTTTCATAAAGTAACCCCGAAAATCTAATCAATAAGAATATATGCCTTCGGTTTCATTCGGATAGCTCGAAAACTGCGAAAGATATGGGATGACGAGCATGACTAGATTGTGCTAGATGTCAGTGAGTGTCACTTTCTTGTCAAATTTATCATACAAAAAGACACAGAACTGGAGTTGGCACCTTTAATTCCATAAATAAAATTGAATTAAGTTTTGTGACTATTAATAATATTATTAACAAAAACAAGAAAAATACCCTCGCAGTTAGTAATTTCATAATTCGTAATTCGTTTATTTAAGGTTTTGCGAAGAAAAAGTTTTGTTTTCACTTCGAATGAGAAATTCATATTCCGAACACTAAAAACTTGACTTGTCAAATTACGCAGGTTGACAAAAAAAACTACGGAAGATTCGGAGATATGTTGAAATAAAGCAATAAGATATAGTCGTCAGATTTTTATAAAATTTAAACCGAAATTCTAGGATAGTACAAAATGTCCATAAATTAAGGTATATTCAAATATATTACAAAATTGCAAAGTTATAATAACCAAATAATATTGTCGTCCGATTCGGCCCGTTCCGACATACAATATACTTGTGCAAATAGTCAGAAAGCTAGTTTGCTTAGAGGTATAGCTAGACCGACTGTTGATGCTGATCAAGAATATATATGGTATGTTTGCAAACGTCTGACTGAAAGATAACAATTTAACAAGCGGCAAAACGCCATCAACAAAAGCGAGCGAAAAGAAAAGAACAACTTTCTAAGGTACATATGTATATATTGCAAGCGGAAAATGTTTCGAACTAAATGTTGCGATCATCAGCTGTGAAATTATTCATCAACAGAAATTAATTTTATTTCTGTATGTATTTCGAAAGGCAAGATAGAGGGAAATTAAAAAAATTAAAACCTTGCATGGAGCGCTTTTCTAGCGGGCAGGAAAGCGTACATTTTATTAAAGCCGCAATGATAAGGTCATTTATATGGGATTTAATTTACAAAAGACATTTTGAGTACGGAAATAATCTGTTATTGGGTCGATTATTTGCCTTTAGCTTCATAGAATACAGCGAATACATCAATAAATAGTATTCCAACATCCAAATTTTCGGAAATTGTTTTATTTTCAATATTAAGTTAGTTTACAAAAACAGCTGGAAATACGAGTCAGTGTGAACCCTCTTCACGCATTTCCTTTAAAATTTTGGTCACACTGGTTCCCACTGGTTATAGCAATTTCGCTTGCAACATATTTCAAGCGTTCTTATAAGGACGGAATATTTTTAAATTGAGTTTCAAATATGAAATTAATTAAATGATTTGGAACTTATTATTAAATTTTTTTCCAAGCTGACAGTTTTTCAGCTTTTTTTTTTACTGTTCAACACAATAATAATAATAACACTTTCAATCTATCGTCGGTTTTAATTAAATCTATTTAGTTACGGATTGTAATTCTTTGAATTTAAACACGATAGTTGCCATCATTTATTTAAGCTATAATTTAGGCTCTTATATTCACCTCTCACAATGCAATACAAAAGATTCTATTCTAGAATGTCTTGATTTCAAAGGTTAGTTTTTGTTCACTCCCACCAAGAAGTACATACAAAATATGTATACATATATAAATAGATCTTAGTAAATATATATGTAGGAATATACATATGTTGTGCCCTTACACAAGTAAGTCAATCCTCCTGCCAGCACAAAATGTTAAACATAAGGGGGATGTGGCCCCAGAAAATCAGTCACTGCGCCTGATTGGCCAGAGAGCCAGCGAAGTGCGATGGGACAATGGGCAAATCGCGTGTATCCCGTATCCCGTATCGGTATCCGTAACCGTAACTTAACCGTACTATTCGGAGCGAGTAACGAACTCTCTTAAGCGAATGTCCAATGGTCCAGGATGCACTTATATAAGGTGTTCTTATCAGCTTTGTTGGCGACAATAAACATTTTCATCTCCCTCGCAAAGAAACCGGTGCTAATACGAGATTGTAGTATGATCCTCAACAGAGAGAAGTTATCGCGACGAAACTGTCTTATACAATGTACATATGTACATAAATGTATGTATGTATGCATGTAGTTCCACCATGCACTGGACAAACGTAAGCGTATTCTATGAACTTTCATATGTCTCACTCACTGAAAAGAGCACACACGTCGCATTAAGAGAAATATTTGGTTCTCTTCGAAAAGGCGGCTTTCTCTCTTGTGTAACCAATTACTTGAATCGAGTTATCCATTCGCACATTGCCACGCCCCGAAATCAAGGTTTTCAAAGTGAAGCCTATTTATACATGTACAGGTAAGCTCTTCATATTTACACGTTTGTTTTCTTTTAGAAATTCAATCAATGCTAGATTTAAAATTAAGTTTCGGACTTAACAGAAATTGGTTATTCCCGTTGTAAAATTTTCTTTCGCCATTTCCCGTCGAGGCATCCCGAGCAACTGATGCTGGAGCAAAACTGGCGGCAGTCCGAGAAGCTGCTTTTCAGTTTTTATGATTCTCTTTTGCGCGTCTTTCTCTCGCATCTCTCTTTCCACCCTGTGAACTCATAAGCTAGCCGCTGAGCGGTTGGTTGTTGGCACAAGTGACGTATAAGTGTGTGGGCGTGGATTTTATTGTTCTCGCTCTCATACATATTGTTTAACGAATTACGAGGTAGGGTCTCGCTCTCGCAACGTTTAGTTTCACCTTACTCTCTGGCATGTGTTTCTCCTTCGCTCTTTTGCTGCAGTAAAGCTGTCTCTTTCTCGCCTGCTAGAGATACTGGAGGAAACAAAAACCTTTTTGTTTCTTGCGGAAATCGATGATGGCAAGAAAAGGCATTGTCCAACCAACACAATTGTACATAAAGGTTCAAGCTCCGCCCCTTTTCCTACAGCGGCAGTGATATGTCTCGCAAGTGGTGGTTGCGTTTACCGTTACGTTACACTCGTGTGTCTCAGCAGCCAATTGTCTCCTTCAAAACTGTATTTGCCATTGTATTTGGCAGCATTGCGTTACGGTTGGAGAATAACTGGAACGACAGTAACACACACATATGTACATACATGCATGCAAACTCATTAAAGGGAGACCATGTCTTCATTTCTATGTACGTGTAAATATCATGTACATATCCCTTCCTCTCTTCCTTGCCGTTTTTCAAGCCCATTTTAACGACATTCAACAATGTAATGTACTGGCGGAGGGGCGTATTCATATACCATATATAGCATATTCAATGGGGTCTTCCTTTGTACCTAATGATGGGTCATGCGGCAGACATTTCATAGGTTCATTCGGTGAAAAACAGGCCACTTTTCAACAATTTATTGTGGCTAAACGGCTAAGGTAAGGTTAATAAATTAACAACCATATAGGAGTTATAGGGAGTTCCCGAGACCCCCTCTATATGCTATATGTTGATATATGCTGCCATAGAAACAATCGATACATTCTGAGAAACAAAAATTCTAGCTGCAGCAGTTTTAAATAAAATTTCATCTAATTTAAGACATGGCCATTTTGAAATATTTTTGAATTTCGTTTTTAATTTTATACAAATCGCATGAGTATATCATATAGCTGCCATAGAAACGATCGTTTAATGCAGAGGAAAATGCAAAACTGTGCATGTAAAACTGTAACTGTATGTACAAATGTTTTATATAATTCCTTTTCATTTGATTAAATTTGATTAATTCATAATGATCCAATTGTAAGCTACAGGGATATACAAACTTTGCACTATGATCCAGCCGACCACTTTTTCTTGCAAAAATTAATAACTCCGTTAATACCAACTGTACCAACCGTATTTTTGTAATTATAAGATGATAATGAATAAAAATTATCCGGATCAGAAGACTATAGCTTTCATAGAAACGATTAAAAATAAATTTGAAATTTCAAAAAAACTTCGGTTACGTAAAGATTAGGTAATTTTAATAAAATTTAAAAAGTTTGATCGAAATCGGATCACGAGAGCCTATAGTTTTCATAAGAATCGGAAAATAGTATGGATTTTGTCAATAATTTTCTGAAAAATTGATTATAAAAACTTTACACGATTTAACATTTTGTTTTGATATTGTGTCGTACGCAAATGACTATATTTAATTAATTTCAACACCAAACCACAAACGCATTACAGTGACTGTGATCATTTCAGCACAAACACCACTTATTTCAAAAATTCGACCAGCTCTTGAGTTTTTTATACCCTGTACCGTAGGTACAAAGGTATATTAATTTTGTGCAAATGTATGTAA
>JAEIHY010020055.1:0-11580 GCA_018904565.1 Drosophila tsacasi | reverse complement strand
ATGCAGCCCCTGCTTGTGGCGCGTAAAGGCCACCATCAGCACACCAATATGGAGGATGGGAAAGGAAATAAACGCCTTGATCAGGAAACGCACCGTCGCCCGGCCAATGGAGATCCGCTCACCCTGAAGCGTGGTGACTTCAAGCTGGCAGAGCCGCTTGCCCGGTGTGGCGCGGAAGCGGGAGGATTCAAACAGAATGAAATACAGGGCGGGCACCAGAGCCATCAGAACGCCCGGCAGGTGCCAGTTGCCAACCTGAATATGCGGGATCAGGACGGAAATGGTGTCGGGCTGCACACGCTGCGCGATATCCACCACATCGACCGTCTGACCGGTGCTGTCCGGAACAGGCAGTTCCTCCCACTTCACCCTGAAGTCCGGCAGGATGAAATAGCCCAGCACGGTATCCACCGTTGTGAGAATGATGCTGTCAATCAGGAACGCCCAGACGCGCCACCAGAACCCGGCATAAATCCAGACAGGGCGGCCATCCCCCGCTGTGGCAAAGCTAGCCCCGGCCTGTGTGCCGGATGGTTGCCCCCAGCCGGGAGGAAAAGCGGAAGAGGACATCGGCTCTGTTCCTTAAAGCGTAATCAGCTCCGGTAGGATCCGTTGATATCGATGTAACCGTGGGTCAGGTCACAGCTCCACGCACGGGCGGTGCCGTTCCCAAGGCCAAGATCCACAGCGATGTCGATCTCATGGCCCTTCATGTGGGCGACAACCGGTGTTTCATCATAGCCGGGCACAACCGTGCCGTCACGCGCAATGCAGACGCCGCCAATGGAAACGGAGAGCGTGTCCCGGTCCGCGGGTTCCCCGCATTTACCAACGGCCATGACAATGCGGCCCCAGTTGGCGTCTTCCCCCGCGACGGCGGTTTTCACCAGAGGGGAATTCCCGATCGCCATAGCGACGCGCCATGCGGAGTCGTCCGAGACGGCACCGCTCACGCTGATGGTCATGAGCTTGGTAGCGCCTTCGCCGTCCCGGATCACAAGCTGGGCCAGATCATGCAGCACGCCCTGCAGGGCCGCGCGGAAGTCCGTCAGGGCTTCCGCATTGGCCTGTGTGCTGGCGGATAATTCATCATTCCCGGCGGCGCCGGTGGCAAACAGCAGCACCATATCCGAGGTGGAGGTGTCCGAATCAACCGTGATGCAGTTGAAGGTCGTCTTAACACCCTGAGAGAGCAGGGCCTGTAGCACAGGGGCCGGGAGGGCGGCATCGGTCGCAACAAAAGCCAGCATGGTGGCCATGTCCGGTGCGACCATGCCGCTGCCTTTGGCAATGCCCTGAATAAGAACATCCGTGCCATTAAGTTTTGCGGTGCGGACGGCCGCTTTGGGGAAGGTGTCCGTGGTCATGATGCCACGGGCCGCGGCTTCCCACCCTGTGGCCGACAGAGTCTCATGCAGGGCCGGGAGGGCCGCCGTCATGCGCTCATGCGGCAGAATTTCCCCAATGACGCCGGTGGAGGCCAGATAGACGGCCTGCGGGGTGCAGCCCGCCAGCAGAGCCGTGGCCTCGGCTGTGGCTTTACAGGTTTCACGCCCTGCCCGGCCGGTAAAGACGTTGGCGTTCCCGGCATTGACCACAAGGGCGCGGGCTTCCCCCGTGGGGAGGATATCGCGGCACCAGTCAACCGGGGCACCGGGGCATTTTGAGCGGGTAAAAACACCGGCCACCGTGGTGCCGGGTACAAATTCGGCCAGAACGAGGTCAGTCCGGCCTTTGTAACGAATACCGGCTTCCGCCGCGCCAAGACGCACCCCGCGCACCTCCTTCAGTTCCGGAAGAGGCAGAGCGAGGGGGGAGACGGGAAGAGCGTGCGCCATAACGCGGAAGTCCTTGGAAGCGGCAAACCCCGCCAGCACAGGCCGGCGGGGGCTGGTCAGTCAGACGTAGAGATTATTTTTTTGCAGGGGCTGCCGCGGGTGCGGGGGCATCCGGCAGCGGCTTGCCTGTTGTGGGGTCAAAGCGCACGATTTTCACACCGGCGGTTGCCTTGGCAACGGCGTCACGCACGTATTTCTGGATCAGGGCCTGACGGATCTTGCCCTTGACGGAATCCAGAGACGGGATCGGGTCCGTGCGGGTGTCCAGAACCTGAATGACGTGGAAGCCATACTGGCTCTTGACCGGGGTGCTGCTGATTTCACCCTTCTTCATGGCGAATGCGGCATCAGAGAACGCCGGGATCATGTCACCTTTTTTGAACCAGCCGAGGTCCCCGCCATTCTGCTTGGCGCTGCCGGTATCGGTGGAGACCTGAGCGGCCAGCTTGGCGAAGTCTTCACCCGCTTTGAGCTTCTTGATGACGTCCTGCGCTTCGGCTTCCGTTTTCACGAGAATATGGCGGGCGTGCACTTCCTGCTCAGCCGGTTTGCCAGCGTAGTTCTGCTGGTAATAAGCCTGCACTTCAGCGTCGGTCAGGTGCGGCATCACCTCGCGGGAGAGCCAAGCGTTCTGCAGCGCGTTGGTGGCAGCGGCATCCATGGCTTTTTTCACGTCAGGAGATTTTTCCAGACCATCCTTGTGGGCGGCAATCTGGATGGCTTTCTGGTCCGCCAACTGGTTGATCAGCATCGGGTAGATGACGTTGGGGGGGAGCTGGCGCATCTGGTCGGGCATGTTGCCAACCGCGTCCTGCACGTCCGCAACCGTGATTTTCTCACCGTTGACTGTCGCGACAACTGCCTTCGGGTCTGCCGGGGGCGCTGCGGGGGCTGCGGCCTGCGGTGCCGGAGCTGCTGCGGGAGCCGGAGCAGCAAAAGAGGGTGCAGAAAGAACGGCTGAGGCAATCAGGGCCGTGGCTGCAAGAGCTGAGGCCTTGGTGGAAAAACGCATGTGGACAAACCCTAAACAAAGGAAAATTGCTCAATCATCTATGAAGGAGCCTATTCTGCCCTGCAAGCCCTCTGACCACCCCGAACGGAAGAAACAAGGCTGATTGGTTGACCGGAGCGGGTCCGGGTCCTATTTTGCAGCCGAGCCACTCCATGCTGATGTTCTGCTCATGTTTTCGCCGGTCTGGTTCCGGAGTGAAGGCAGGAGAGAGCGCGCATTGTTCCGGAAAGGTCTTCATGCTCGCAAGCTTCGTCCGCGCCCTGTTCGGCACAGCCAATGACCGGACGCTCAAGATGTTCCAGCGCCGCGTGCCGGAAATCAACGCCCTGGAACCCCGGATGCAGGCGCTGGATGACGCTGCTCTGGCCGCTAAAACCGTGGAATTCCGGGAAAGGCTGGCCAAAGGTGCCACGCTGGATGACCTTCTGCCCGAGGCCTTTGCGGTCACGCGGGAGGCGGCCCGCCGTGTGCTGGGCATGCGCCACTTTGATGTGCAGCTGATTGGCGGCATGGTGATGCATTCCGGCAGGATTGCCGAAATGCGCACGGGTGAGGGGAAGACACTGGTCGCAACCCTGGCCGTCTATCTCAGCGCGCTCGCCGGGAAAGGCGTGCATGTGGTGACGGTGAACGATTATCTCGCAGCGCGTGACGCCGCCGAGATGGGACGGCTGTATCATTTTCTGGGCCTGACGACCGGCACCATCGTGCCCAACATGCCTGATGAAGCCCGGCGGGAAGCCTACGCCGCCGATATCACCTATGGCACCAATAACGAATTCGGCTTCGATTACCTGCGCGATAACATGAAATATCGCCTGGAAGAGATGGTCCAGCGCCCCTTCTACCACGCCATTGTGGATGAGGTGGACTCCATCCTGATTGACGAGGCCCGGACTCCGCTGATCATCTCCGGTCCGGCAGAAGACAGTTCTGATCTCTACCGCTCTGTGGATGAAGTGGTCGTGCAGCTGGTGCAGGACCCTGCGACCTTTGACAAGGACGAGAAGTTCCGCAGCGTTGTGCTGACGGATGTCGGGTCCGATAAGGTGGAAGACCTGCTGCGTACCGCAGGCGTGCTGGATGAAGGCGGGCTGTATGACCTGCATCATGTGGCTGTGGTGCATCANGCAGCAGTCCCTGCGGGCGCATACGCTGTTCTCACGGGATGTGGACTACATCGTGCGGGGCGGGAAAGTCGTCATTATTGACGAATTCACCGGCCGTATGATGGATGGCCGCCGCTATTCCGATGGTCTGCATCAGGCGCTGGAAGCCAAGGAGCATGTCGAGGTTCAGCAGGAAAACCAGACCCTCGCCTCCATCACCTTCCAGAATTTCTTCCGGCTTTACCCCAAACTCTCCGGCATGACCGGCACGGCCATGACCGAGGCCGATGAGTTTGCGGAAATCTACAAGCTGGATGTGGTGGAAATTCCCACCAACCGCCCGGTGGCCCGTAAGGACGAAGACGACGAAATCTATCTGACGGAAGCCGAGAAATTCGCGGCGGTCGTCAAGCTGATCAACACGGTGCATGAGCGCGGCCAGCCTATTCTGGTGGGCACCACGTCCATTGAAAAAAGTGAGGCGCTGTCTGACCTGCTGAAGCAGGAAGGCATTCCCCATAATGTGCTGAACGCCCGTTTCCATGAAATGGAAGCGAAGATTGTCGCACAGGCCGGTTCCCCCGGCGCCATTACCATTGCCACCAACATGGCAGGCCGTGGGACGGACATTAAGCTGGGCGGCAACGTGGAAATGCTGATCGCGCAGGAACTGGGCGGCGTGGAAGAGGGTCCGGAACGGGATGCCGCCGAGCAGGCCATCCGGGACCGTGTGGCGCGCGACCATGATATCGTCAAAGCTGCGGGCGGCCTGTTTGTGATTGGCACCGAGCGGCATGAAAGCCGCCGGATCGATAACCAGTTGCGCGGCCGTGCGGGGCGTCAGGGTGACCCCGGCAACTCCCACTTCTTTATCTCCCTGCAAGATGACCTGATGCGGATTTTCGGGTCTGACCGTATGGGAGGCATGTTCCAGAAAATGGGCATGAAGGAAGGGGAAGCCATTGTGCACCCCTGGCTGAGCAAGGCGCTGGAACGGGCGCAGAAAAAGGTTGAAGCCCGCAACTTCGACATGCGCAAAAACACGCTCAAATATGATGACGTGATGAATGACCAGCGCAAGGAAGTCTACGCGCAGCGCCGGGAATACATGGCGACGGAAGATGTCTCCGGTATTGTGAATGAAGCGCGGGAAGATGTGGTGGACGCCATGGTGGCCCGCCATATCCCGGAAAAATCCTTTGCTGAACAGTGGAATGTTGAAGGACTGACCAAGGCTGTTCAGGAGTCTCTGGCGCTGGACCTGCCGATTGCAGACTGGGCGAAAGAAGACGGGATGGACGCTGAGGAAGTGGCCAACCGGATCAGTCAGGCCGCCACACAGGCGCAGGCTGCGCGTGCTGCCAACCTTGGCCCGGATCTGATGCGCTTTATTGAAAAACAGGTGCTGATGACCACCTATGACGGCGTCTGGAAAGAGCATCTGCATGCGCTGGACCAGTTGCGTCAGGGGATTGGCCTGCGGGCTTATGGCCAGAAAGACCCGCTGAACGAATATAAGCATGAAGCCTTCCAGCTGTTTACCATCATGCTGGAAGAAATGCGTGAGCGTGTTGTCTCTCTGATGGCGCGGGTTGAAGTGGCACCGCAGGAAAGCGTGGACCCGTTTGCCAACACGGCTGAAATCCATGCCAGCCCGGAAATTCCGGGCTTTGCATCTGAACCCGGCCCCGGTCTTTCCCCCGGAGCCGCACCGGAAATGGCAACACCCATCGGGGGAAGCGCCATTATGCCGGATGACCCTTCAAGCTGGGGGGAAACACCGCGCAACGCACCGTGCCCGTGCGGGTCAGGGAATAAATACAAGCATTGCCACGGCCGTCTGGTTTAAGACGCGCCGGGGCCGACGGACAGGGTAAGAGAAGATGGCGGGTCATTCCCAATTTAAGAACATTATGCATCGCAAAGGCGCGCAGGACGCCAAGCGGGCCAAACAGTTTGCCAAGATTATCCGCGAACTGACGGTTGCCGCACGCTCCGGCCTGCCTGACCCGGCCGCCAACCCGCGCCTGCGGTCCGCCATGACGGCGGCCCGTGATGTCAATATGCCCAAGGACACCATTGACCGCGCCATCAAAAAGGCCTCCGGCGCTGCGGCGGGTGATGACTATATTGAAGTGCGGTATGAAGGCTACGGCCCGGCAGGCGTTGCGGTAATTGTGGAAGGCCTGACCGACAACCGCAACCGCACCGCGTCTGACGTGCGGGCCGCTTTCTCCAAATATGGCGGGTCTCTGGGGGAAACCAATTCCGTGTCCTTCATGTTCCGTCGTCTCGGCGTGATCACGTATCCGCTTTCCGTGGCGTCTGAAGACGATATGCTGGAAGCCGCGATTGAAGCCGGGGCGGAAAATGCGGTCTCTACCGAGACAGCGCATGAAATCACCTGCGAGGTGGAAGCCTTCTTCACGGTGCGGGATTCTCTGGAAACCCGCTTTGGCGAACCGGAAAGCGCCAAGCTGGACTGGCGCCCGGAAAACACCGTCAGCCTTGATGAAGAAAAGGCCCGCACTCTGTTCAAGCTGCTGGACGTGCTGGAAGATCATGACGACGTGCAGAACGTCTATGCCAACTTTGATCTGTCCGACGAGCTTGCCGAAAAGCTGTCAGCCTGACAGTGGTACGCCTGCTCGGCATTGACCCCGGCCTGCGCTTTACAGGCTGGGGTGTGATTGATGTTGAGGGCAACCGGTTGCGTCACGTTGAAAACGGCGTGATTGCAACCAACAGTGCGGACAGCGTGCCAGACCGGCTGAAAGTCCTGCATGAAAATCTCACACTCCTGATTGATCGCCTCAGCCCGGCGGAAGCCGCGGTGGAGGAAACGTACGTCAACCGCAACGGCACAGCGACGCTCAAGCTGGGTTATGCGCGTGGCGTTGCCTTGCTGGCCCCGGCTCTTGCCGGGCTGCATGTTGCTGAATACGGCGCGCTGGCGGTCAAGAAAGCTGTCGTTGGCACCGGCTCTGCCGATAAGGATCAGGTTGAAATGATGGTGCGCCGCCTCCTGCCGGGGGTTAAGGTGGCACGGGCCGATGCGTCAGATGCACTGGCAATTGCGATTTGCCATGCACACCACCGGGCCAGCGCCCGCCATATTGCAGCCGGGGTAAGAATGGCATGATTGCGTTTCTGAGCGGACTGGTCATTCAGATGGAGCTGGGGAGCTGCGTGATCGACGTGAATGGCGTCGGTTATCTGGTGGCGGCGTCCACCCGCACGCTGGCCGCTTTGCCAAACCCGCCTGAAAAAGCCCGCGTTCTGATTGAAACCGTGGTGCGGGAAGATGCTATTCTGCTCTACGGCTTTGCGGAAAGCGCGGAACGCGAGTGGTTCCGCCTGCTGACAAGCGTGCAGGGTGTGGGCGCAAAAGTGGCGTTGGGTATGTTGTCCACCCTCTCACCGGGGGAACTGGTCGCAGCCCTGACAACATCCGACAAAGCGACGCTGACCCGCGCGCCCGGTGTGGGTGGCCGTCTGGCTGAACGTATTCTGACGGAACTGCGGGACCGTGCGGGCAAAATGCCCGGTGGTGGCGGGGGCATTGTGGTGCCTGCCAGTGCCACACCCGGTGGCGGAATTGAGGCCGATGCGCTGCTGGCGCTGGCAGGACTTGGCTTCCGTCGCTCGGAAGCGGCTCCGGTTATCCGGCGGCTGCTGGATGAGCAGGGGCCTGACGCCTCTCTGGATTCCGTGCTGCGGGATAGTCTGAAAGCTCTGGCCCGATGAGCGGCGCGTTTACCCCGGAGCGGGAAATTGACGCCACCCGCCGGGATGAGGATGGGGGGGAAGCCTCGCTCCGCCCGCAAACACTGGCCGATTTTACCGGGCAGAAAGCCAGCCGGGAAAACTTATCGATTTTTATCGCCGCAGCGCGCCAACGGGGTGAGGCGCTGGACCATGTGCTGCTGCACGGGCCGCCGGGTCTGGGCAAAACCACGCTGGCGCAGATTGTCTCTCGCGAGCTGGGGGTGGGGTTTCGGGCCACATCAGGGCCGGTGATCCAGCGGGCGGGGGATCTTGCGGCCATTCTCACCAATCTTCAGCCGCGTGATGTGCTGTTTATTGATGAAATCCACCGTCTCCAGCCTGCCATTGAGGAAATTCTCTATCCGGCAATGGAGGATTTCCAGCTTGATCTGATTATTGGGGAAGGCCCGGCGGCGCGGTCCGTGCGGATTGACCTGCCCCCCTTTACCCTTGTGGCGGCCACAACCCGCGCCGGTCTGCTGGCCACCCCTCTGCGGGACCGGTTTGGGATTCCGCTGCGGCTGGTGTTCTACACGCCGGAGGAACTGCGGGCCATTGTGGCGCGGGGGGCAGAGAAGCTCGGCTTTAATCTGACCGAGGCCGGCGCTGAGGAAATTGCCCGCCGCTCACGCGGCACGCCGCGTATTGCGGGCCGCCTGCTGCGCCGGGTGCGGGATTTTGCGGCTGTCATTGCCCCCGGCGGGGCGCCCGTCAGCCGCGACGTGGCGGATGCCGCCCTGAGCCGTCTGGAAGTGGATGCGCTGGGGCTGGACGCCATGGACAGGCGCTATCTGCGGCGTATTGCGGAATATCATCATGGCGGCCCGGTAGGAGTGGAAACTCTTGCCGCCGCTCTGGCGGAAGCGCGGGATACGCTGGAAGATGTTATTGAGCCATATCTGATTCAAGAAGGGCTGGTCCTGCGTACCAGCCGGGGGCGCGTGCTGGGGGAACGCGGCTGGCGTCACCTCGGGCTGACGCCGCCTGTGCAACCTGATGAGCCACGTTCCGCCCAGATGGATCTTTTGCCTGACGAAGAGGACGGCACATGACAACACACGCCATAGATTTCCGCATTTATTATGAGGATACGGACGCCGGGGGCATTGTGTACCATGCCCGGTATCTGGCGTTTGCCGAGCGGGCCAGAACGGAAGCCATCCGCAGCCTCGGGATGCCAGCGGCCTCCCTGCTGAGCGATTACGGGCTGGTGTTTGTGGTGCATGACGCAACCCTGAACTACCGCGTGCCGCTCCGGCTGGATGATGTGGTGACCATTACCACCCGCTTGCTGGAAGAAGGTGCGGCAAGCTGCCGTCTGGAGCAGATTTTTACGCGTGGGGACGTTTTTTGTGCCCGTGTGGACGTCAGACTGGCCTGTGTGCGGGCAGAAGATGGGCGTCCTGCCCGATTCCCGCCATTATGGCGTGATCTTTTGCGAGGACTTGCGGCTGAGGTCTAGACGGCCTCTTCTGCTTTTGCGCGGAAGACAGTAAAAAACGGCACGACCGGGATGCGTGGAGCAAAGCCCGAGTCGCAGGCAGGTGACCCGGGACGGGTGCTAGAGGCAGGAGGCGTTTTTGGATCGTGCGGTTGACGCGGCAAATCTCGGCGTAGCAGCGGCGGGAGACCTGTCGGTGTGGGGCTTGTTTATGAATGCCTCGCTGATGGTCAAACTGGTCATGCTTGGACTGGTGTTCTGTAGTGTGATGGTCTGGGCCATTATTTTTGATAAAATTGTGACGCTGCGGCGGATCAACAAACAGGCCTCCGCCTTTGAGGACCGCTTCTGGTCCGGCGGCAGTCTGGATGATCTGTACGAGAGCGATGGCGCCAAGCCGGTGCATCCGCTGGCCGCCGTTTTTGGCGCTGCCATGGGGGAATGGCGCCGGTCTGCCCGTATCCCCGGTGTGGATCTGGTGCGCGGTGGCGTGAAGGAACGTGTGGACCGCGCCATTGGCATTACGGTCACGCGGGAAATGGACCGTCTGCGTCGCTGGGTGGTGTTTCTGGCAACGGTTGGCCCGGTGGCCCCGTTTGTGGGTCTGTTTGGTACCGTCTGGGGCATTATGCACTCCTTCAGCGCCATTGCCGCCATGCACAACACCAATCTGAGCGTTGTGGCCCCGGGTATTTCTGAAGCGCTGTTTGCAACCGCCATTGGCCTGCTGACGGCTGTGCCGTCTTATGTGGCCTATAACGTGATCAGCAACAGTCTGGACCTGTTCCAGGACCGGCTGGAGGGCTTTGGCACCGAGTTTGCGGCCATTCTGTCCCGCCAGTCCGAAGAAAGGGCCTGAACCATGGGCATGCCGTCCGGAGGGAGCGGGCGCCGCCGCAGGCGCCCGATGGCCGAGATCAACGTGACGCCGATGGTGGACGTCATGCTGGTTCTGCTGATTATCTTCATGGTCACATCCCCCATGCTGACCAGCGGCGTAAACGTGGATCTGCCCAAGACAGACGCCAAGCCTGTCAATTCGGATACAAAGCCCATCACCGTGTCAATTCGCGCGGATGGCAGCCTGTATCTGGGAGATTCCGAGGTCTCGCCCGAACAGCTTGTTGCCCAGCTTAAAGCTGCTTCCAACAATGACCCGTCCCACCGCATTTTTGTACGCGGTGATGCCCATATTGATTATGGCCGTGTGATGCAGGTTATGGGGCAGGTGACAGAAGGCGGCTTTACTCATGTGGCATTGCTGGCGCAACAACCCGCCAGCAGCGGCCACTAACTCATTCTCTCCAGCGCAGAGAAGGCGGAGAAAATTCATGGTTCGGCCACGCCGTTCCGAACAGACTGTGCTGAGGCGTTGCCTCTATCTGTCCGGTGGAGCGCATATCGCGTTCCTGCTGGCCCTGCTGATTTCTCTGCCACCACCTAAGCCGGAGGAAGAACCCCCTCCGGTGGTGGAAATGCAGTTTGAGGCCCCGGAAGATTCCGGTGGATCTCCGGCCAAAGCCAGCCAGCCTTCCCCCAAGCCCGCACCCGCTCCGGCCCCTGTGCCGAATGAGGCCCCTCCCGCTCCGGAGCCGCCGAAGGCCGCCCCGAATGAGGAAGCGCCTCCGCCGCCCCCTCCGCCCCAGCCGGTGCCCCCACCGCCTGCGCCGGAGGCTGAAAAGCTGCCGGATACGCCTGTGCCGCCCAAAGCGGAGGAACCGTCTCCTGACGTGGTGAAAACGCCGCCGTCTCCGCCCACGCCACCCAAGACGACGCCGAGTGTCGCGCCGCCATCTCCGGTCACGGAGCCTGCGGATACGCTGCCGGATACGCCCACGCCGTCACACATCACGCAGCCCAACAAGGCGAAGAAGACGCAGGAAGATTCGCATTCTCTGCTGGAGACGCTGGATTCCTTCCGGTCTGATACCAAGCAGACGCATGCGCCCAAGGCAAAGGCAAACCCTGTGCAGGGGGGCGCGCCCAATGGTGGCGGCTCACCGGACGGGGATATTACGCGCAGCCTTTCCGCTGGTGAGCAGAAGGCCATCGGCGGGGCTGTGCGCCGGTGTTATACGGAAGATACGGCTGCCAAAAATTATGCCACTTTTGTCGCGCACCTGATTGTGACGGTGGATGCTACGGGTGAGGCTCGTATTGTACAGTTTGCCCCGCAGACGCAGGCGCAGATGAATGCAGACTCCTCATACCGGGCGCTGGCGGAACGGGCGCGGGCGGCTGTGCTCAGCCCCACCTGTTCCAAGCTGCCTATCCCCAAAAACCTTCTGGGCCAGACCCGGCAGTTGAAATTTGTGTTCAGGCCTTGATCAGGCCACCTGGAGGAAAACTGATGCTTACGAGTACACGACCGCTTATTTCTGATCAGGACGCCGACACACTGGTTGCGGCCCT
>JAEIHY010020054.1:0-10316 GCA_018904565.1 Drosophila tsacasi | reverse complement strand
GCGGTGGGAAAAGCTAAAAGGGAAATGTCTTCGCATGTATTGCCAAATAAAAATTGCGGTTCAAGTTCGTTGGCTGCGCCGAATCCTCTCGTTACCCTTGTTATCCCCCGGTGATGCAGCCACTCTGGGGAATTGTGTGCTCCTCAGGCTGGCATCTCTTCTTTCTTTTATTTTAAGGATTTGTTTTCTTTTTTTTTTTTTGTGGCGTCGATCCGTGTACATATTTGCCAATTGCGATGCAGCAATTTGCTCTTTAAATATGCCCACTTAATTGAGTTTAATTGTGTGAGCGTTAAGTGGACGGAAACATTTCACAAACATTTTTCAGCCCGCTTCCCTCTAATTTTCTGTAGCCCCAGGATCGATATCAAATAACAGGCTTACTTTCCGCGCTGGCCGCCGAAAAGAGCTTATTAAAATTTATATATTTAAATAGCATTTACAGCCGAGAGTCCCCCACACTCTGGGGCCCTGTTATCCAATCCTCGAACCCCTTGCAATTTGTTGTGGCCCAAGGCGGCATAGATGAAAGTTTTCCAACTGTTTTCGCCTTACGTTCCCCCCCCTGAAAATCCACCCGCACTTTTTGCACATACTTTTGACAAAAGGGGTAGTTGTCGCAAACACACTCACACACACTTGATTACAGGGGGTGGGCTAGACAGAAAAAACAATTTCACGGTTATTCCTAGCAAATATGAAAAGTAAAATGTAATAGCCCCAACCCCTGACAAACATGACAACAACTTCAGCGTCAACTTTCCCGGGGAGGGGATGCCGGCGGCCAGGGCCATGGCCACCCTCAGCGGGGGCTGGCAGCAGCATCGTAGCTTGTCAAGCGGAAACGGAAGTCAGACACTTACATATGCGCGCGTAACTTTACGCCCATCGTCGTCGTCGTCGTCGATGAGTTGTTGCCGCTGATTTGCCATTTCTCGTTGCTCTTCCATGCGGAATACCCTAGAACTGAGAAGGGTACTCAAGATTATCTGACCAGCTGGATGGTTTTATTTGAAAAGTTTCAAAACTAAACCATTGCAATGTTCGTTTTGTGGCTTTGAAAATGATTTAGCTAAGGTGGGAGCTACTGCAAAAGTTTAGAGATCTGAAAACATAAATCTATATGTCCGAAAGTATGATCTAAAATATGAAAAATAATATATATTTTTTATGTAATATTATAGGTAGGTAAGATATTATTCAATGTGGCTAAGAGAGTTGTATATTATATGAAAATTTTCAAGCTACTTAATGCTTTTTAAATTGCTTAACTTTGAATCAACTTTATGAAGTAATGCTTTATTAGTATTCAAAACTAAATACCATATTTTGCATAATATTTATTGTAAAAATTACTCTAAATTTAATTACATTTTTATTTCTGTAATTATTATACTCCATCATCAGATCCCCCAAGCCCTATTACTATTACAGAGTATATCCCAACCAAGCTATTTCCAAACTTATTTCACCATTGAAATTTTTTCGATTTTCCTGCTTTTCGAGAGATTCAGTAGCCGGGGGCATATTTCAACAGTTGCCAGTTATGTAGCTGCTGTCATAATATTGGCATGCATATATCATTCTGACGGTCTATAAAAATTTCTACACCCCACCGGGGGAAGGCCGGGTATCCAAGGGTTGATTCCTGCTCTGTCGCCGCACTGTTGCACTTGTCATAGATATAGCCAGGGAAAGGGATATATAGAGACTAGGGGGTTGGACAAATGGGGTTTGGTCGTTTCATTTTCGCTGCTTGAAATGTAATAAGCCTCGATGGACTATCGCTTATTCCGATCCTAAGTGGTTGATAATAAATTGTTAGTGAAAAATGTGAACATTTTCCGGAGGATGGAGAAAAAAGTGGTGTTTCAGGAAAATGCGTGCTGATTCGCGTTTCGGCGTCATTTGTGGGGATTAGAAGGTGCCCAAAGCCGACAAATCACGATTGGGATTGGGATTGAAACTGGGGACTTTTATGAGGCACGTTCCCGCATAAGGAGACACCTCTAAATCCACCTCAGCCGTGCATTTACCTGCAAGTCCCCGAGGTAACATTTTTATTAATATTTAATGCGAGTTTTGCAAACTTTCCCCTAATCCCCGCACATCAACCCTCATAAAACGCAACTTTTCGCACAACTGACAACTCAATTCAGCATTACTCGAAGCGCAAGACCTCCTCCTCCTCAGCCCCCTCCTCGGAGCACTCCATTTTATGTGCCCCATCCTCGTGCACGTGCCAAATATTTTGGCCAATCTCCAAGAGATATCTCCACCTCCGGCTTTTCCACTTTTTCCCTTCATGCAAAATATTGTGGACTCCATTAGATGTCACTCCTCTCGCTGGTTCTTGCCCGGCAGAGCTGCGTAATGAAAAATATTCCGCCAGACTTTCGGGGATGTTCTGATTTTCCTAGACGCTCTCGCCGCCCGTTCGTCACCCCCAAACACGGACAACAAGTGGAAACTAAACATAAATCATAAATATTTTAAAGTTTCAAATTACCAAATTTCAAAAACAATCAATGCCGGCAAACCCAGACACCACCCACTGCCGCACCCAAGGCCTTTTTGAGGCGTTCCCCAAGCGCTGTCACACAGCTGTCAACATTTGCCAAAAAAGAGGAATAGGGGAGGGGCAGCAGCGCAATCAGCGCTAATCTAATGAGTGCCAGTGTTGCATGTGGCAAGTGTACAAGTGTAGCTGTTCGCTTTTGTTCAGCAGGTGTTTGGCAGATCCCAAATGAAATGACAAAGTGCGTTTTCGCCACGCTTTTACACTGCTCAAAAACTAGATGTTATTTTTATTAAAATGGATACAAATTATAATGAATTAAAAGCTTTTAAAAAGTGTTATTAAACATAAGGCTAATAAGAGCTTAATTTTTGCATGGTGGCCCACTTTTGTTCTCTTATAATTCCAAAGCAATTTTTATTACATTTTTTAAATAATTTCAATATTCTATAAGAGCCCCTAATTAATGAGATTAAAGCTAAAGCTAACAAACCATATAAAACGCTGACTTATGAAGATAACATTCGGGCAGCAGTAGTTTTTTAACTTTGATCACTCCCCCTTTAAACAAATTGTTAGCATAATAATAATAGTTATAGGAACGTAGATTACAAAAATATACAACACATATACATACCTTAGCTTATTTTCGTTACAGATATTGAAGGAACAAAACTTGAGGAAAGATGGAGAACTCCAATACCCGAGTAAAAAGGATATCTCAACTAAAAAGTACAAGGGCTCAATAAATTAATTTAATTGTGAAAAAAATTAAATAAAATTTAAAGTTGTATATAAAGCATAATAAAATAATATATATAATAATAAATTAATTATGAAATTAAACAAATACATAAGGTTTTTATCAAATACCCAAAATGTATTTAGCTCCTTATTTCTTGTAAATGAATGACTTCACTTGAGCCGTTTTCCGACATAAAAACGGCCTTTTTCCTCAGTGTCCTCGCTCTGTGACAGTTATGAATATTGCAGGATGCCAAAATGACATCCTTGTAACTTCTCAAGTATGTAACGGTGCCTTTATGTGCAGTTACCGTTAGCAACACGAGAGGCAGCAGAAGAAGCTGGAACAGCAACAGAAGAAGAAGAACCGAAGGCTGGATGTCCCATCCAAGGCAAGCGGGATGTCCCGTTATATAAAAATAATTGTTTGCCAGCGCATTCATTACCCATGACAGCTCTTTCGCTCTCTCCGTTTGCGATCCTTGCCGGGGATATTAAAAATGCAATTTCTGGCAGAAAAAAAGAAGACACAACAAAGTGCGTAGCAAACCGCATCTCGTTTGCATCCGGCGAATCTCATCTCATCTGCATGCAGTGGCAATGGACTCGAGTTGCAATTTCATTTAAGGTCTCTTCAAATTAATAAGAAATAAAAAACATAATAAACATTAATAAAAATAAGAATCAAGGTGCGGGAAGCAGATGGGAATGGAATGGAATGGAAATTGCTCATAAACAACTCCATCAAATAAAGTGCATGGCCAGACGGCCGAAAAAAATAAAGACAATTTTTGTTCTGCCACGTTTTTATTTTTTGTTTTTTGATTTTGACTTTCGGCGTAAAAACCGCAGCACAATATTAACAATGACGCATGGCGCACACACACACATCGCCCACACAATCAGAGAGACACAGCACAGGGAGCACATGGAGGATGCAGGCAGGGCCCAGAGCCAGACTATCAAATTTTAATACGCCATCCTGGCCGTGCCTTTATTTCATAAATTTTTAATGAAATTAAGCGGCAAAGCTTTTTGGGTTTTCGGGTTGTCGCTGTCTGAGTGTGGCCATAGCATTTCGAAATAAATCATAACGAGTGAAATACGTAAGTAAGCCAGACATGCATACATACATACACACGGACACTGCACTATAGGGAATTTGACTACTTTTGGTGACCAAAACAAAATTTTCTGAAAGTCGGAAAATTAAAAAAAGTTTCAGTGCAATGCATTCGCAATACACCAATCTTCAGTGTTACATAACAGAAATTTTTATAGAGGGCGACACAACAAAGGAATCAGCTGATAAAACAGCTGTTGCATTTGCGAAGCACGCGCGCCTGCCATTTAAAGTTTTGTTTGCTCAAGTTCAAGTGATCAGAAGGATAAAACTAAACAATTTAACTCAAATTTTTTAAATGAGTTCGAATGTGTGGTTTGTATTACGTGTTTGTGAGCGTCATTTGTAAGTGCATATTTTGGATAAAGTCTCATGTTCCGTAAGGGATTTAAAATGAGTCCAGAAGAGACCATCCATGAGATGTATTGTATGTTGTAGAGGATTAAATTTTTGTTTAAATAAATGTTAATAAAAATATCACTTTTTACGATTTTGCGAGAATTTTTCATTTTTAGGACATAACCTTAATTTGGACAAACGCAGATTTGTTTGGCAAATGGCACGAAGCGAGGGGAAAAGTCGCAAAGGAGAATGCTGTGTTTTTTATTTACTTTTTAATTCTCTAAAAACCTAAAAAAAAATTTACATTTGTTAAAAAAAAGGGCGGTGCCACGCCCACTATTTTTCTACTGATAAAAGATATTGGTCAGAAGTCAAATATCTTGGTGCGTTCTTGTGTTATTAATTTTGGTCACCTAAAATGGTCAAATTCCCCATAGTGCACTGTTTGCATACCTTTTTAAATGGTTTTCTTTTTTTCAAGTTTCGGTCCTGGCTTTTTCGTAAACCACAACTAAAAGTGCGCCCCGTTAAATTATAAATTAAGCGGTTTTATGCGGACTATATACAAGTATGTATATATCCCCTCTCACACACACACCTCTGATTTGGACATCTGTTTTTAATGAGTGCGATTGCAGTGGCTTGAATTTTTAAAGGTCAACTGGAACACAATGGGGAGCTTTCTGGGGTAATTCAGTTGGAGATGGACAGAAATAAGTTAAGTTAGCGCATGTAAAGAGAAACACCAGAACCCTAAAACAGAACATAATAGCCATAGGTAAGTTAAAAAAAATAAAAATAAGCTCGAAATAACATTAAGATAAAAGATAAGCTGAAGCTGACGCAACCTCAGAAGATTCCTCGAACTCGAAATCTGATAGGAAATAAATGCCTCGGGAAAAAAATTAACTAAATAAAAAATGAAGTAAAGAAAAAAATTTATAAATCAACTATGAAAAAAAAAGGATGTTGTTAACTCTTCAAAGTCAGCGCACAGAGTCGAAACAACTTGGTCGAAGCCGTCATATTTATACAGTTTTCAATCAAATAGTGAAAGATAAAAGATAAGCTGAAGCTGACGCAACCTCAGAAGATTCCTAGAACTCGCAATCTGATGAAAACAAATGCCGCGGGAAAAAAATTAACTAAATACAAAATGAAGTAAAGAAAAAAATTTTAAATCAACTATGAAAAAAATAAGGATGTTGTTAACTCTTCAAAGTCAGCGCACAGAGTCGAAACAACTTGGTCGAAGCCGTCATATTTATACAGTTTTCAATCAAATAGTGTGACCGACTCACCTACAAAAAAATCCACAGCTTTTAATATCAGAATTTGGCATTTTTGCTCAATAATCATGCTGATATACTTGATATACTCTTGCTACTTTTTGAAACTAAATATATATTTCTTAATATGTCATCTAATAGACAGATCGATAAGGTAAATATAAATATTTAAAAAAAATAAATAGATTACACTAAAACAAATAGACATTAGTATCATGCAGTTACTCACGACTCACGCCTCACGCTCTCCTCTCGAAAACCAAACCCCAAATGCAGCCCATAAAAGTATGCAAGGCAAAGGAAAAACGAAAATTAATATTAAAAAAAATAAGATCGGGACAGTGGCAGACACAACCCCCAGAAACTGGAGAACATGGCTCTGCCATATGCGAAATCAAAAGTTGTTTATGACTCAATTTGTAGTTTTGAACATGAATTATTGCAGCTGTAAGAGGGGCGAGCCGAACTGAACAAAAAAAAAAAGGACTTCGAGTGGGGAGGAATAAAACCAAAAAAAAAAATAACAAAGTCAAGGCAAACACGAATATGTGCTGAACAGAAATTTTCGGATGAGGAAAAACTAATTTCACAAAGAGGAAATTAAATATGGCAAACTTTGACATGTGACAGATTTCCCGTTGTTGCTGCAGCTGCTCTGGCCGCTCTATTTCGATTTTATATTCATTTGTGCATGCGAATAATTGAAACATTTCTGGTGGCAAACATGCAAATTTCCATTTCAATTTGCAGCCAAACAAGGACTCAACTGAGCTCAGCAGGACAATGCAGGTGAATGGCCAAAGTGGAATTATTTGAGCTGTTGTGCCATTTGATCGGAGCTGTTTTTGAGCCCAGCTTGAAACCGAATCTCTATCCATTTAATTTTCCCCAATCCCGAACCCCGAATCCCGAGACCCCTCACATCACATTTCATTTCATTTCGCATAGTTTGCTTTGTGTTTCGTCTGCCGGCCAATTTCGCATATTTTTACGACTTGAGCTAGGCACTTAATTTAGTCAATAACATGCAAATGATTCGCCTGGAGTCTAATTGGAAGCGCAACTCAGCATTTGTCTGCGAAGTCTGCCTAGGCAGACTGCAACTTTTCCCCCTCGGTCTAAGCGTCTCGAGTCCTGACTTCTATCTTTCCGCCGGAATCCGCATTAAAACCTGCGGTGCGTCAAACTTATAATCAAGAGGGGATTCCCCGAGCGCCGAAGGGGACTAAGAACTTCAAGACTGATGAGCTACGGCGTTTCTGCATTTCATCACCGCCGCTTGGTCATTGAGAAATGGAAATACATTGAAATAAAGAATAGTCTTAAGGGAAAAGGATTTCGTCCTGGAGGACATACTGCTATCGATCGCTAAACTCAAGGGAAATATTGTGGCGGAAAACAATTAAAAGCCCTATCATCGATTTAATAAATTTCTACACACTATATAGCCAGAGTTGTCTCTTTTATTCCCCCAAGTTTCTCTCAGTGTACAAAGTACCATCTGCAGACGCTGCCAAGGATACTCACATTCTTCATCATCAAGTGCTGCTCAGTTGCACGTCTGTGATATGACCCGGTTGGTTATTCGGTTGCGGTTACGGTCCCTCCGTCGACTTCTACTGGGCTTTCCCTCTGTTTGTCTGGCAGTCTGTCTGTCAGCCTTGGTTTCTCCTAACGGGTATGGGTTTCGGGGTCTTATTTCGCAGCAGCAACCCAGCTCTCATGACACTACTCTGTTGACACATTCCCCTGACAAATGGCCAGATGTAAGTGTATAATTGGATAAGAACTTGGTTCCCAGGCTGGCTGCTTCCCCATTTTTCCGCATGATTTTCCGCAACTCTTTTGTGGAAACGCACTCGTCGGAGGCCGTTCAATCAAATTAGCGTAGAGTGCAATCATCGGGCTAGCAAACTAATATGCCTGGCCAAAATGCTTCATGGCTGACTACTTATCGCTTAATCACATCACGGGCGGGATGGCACGGCACGGGCATCACGGTATCGGGGCATCTGCATAAAACATTTAGCAACATCAAATCGTTACCCGCCCATCCACACACATCAAAGCCAATCAAAATGGCATTTCAATAATATCAGAGCCATACAATCGCATCAGCAGGGGTTCCGCCGGGTGGAATGGAAGGGGGACTGGGTCTGGGTCTTCTCTTCTCTGCTCTGCTCTGTTGTAATGGAGTGCGCATATTTCGATTCTGGATTTGGCCTTGTGTGTGGGGCTTATGAGTCAGTGAACACAGGATATGTGTGAGTGTGCGAATCACATCAATGATTCGTTCACAAATATTACAAGCTTGGGCACGCAACAGAGAGGGAGAGAGAGAGGGCCACACTCAACAGTGGGAAGGAGAGACGGCCACACTGCAGCTAGACAGAGATGGGCAGATGGACTTGCGGAAATTGTGTCAAAGCAGACTTTCGCTTTCCAGCAAAATGTGTCCTTGTGGGTGGGTCGGTGGGTGAGCGCGGGTGCGTCATAAAGATATTGACAGCCCCATAAAGATAACAGTAGTGGATTGTGAATGGCATGTCAAGGAAGAAATTAGGCGATGTTCTCACTCTGACTCACTCCCCCTTTCTCTTCCCTTGAATACTCTTTCCTTCTTACTTTCCCCCAGGAAAATGACACTTGTCAAAAGAGAAATCCATAGGAATCAAACTCTGGATAATCGCGTTTTATGCTGAATCCTCTTAAAAAAGAAATTCCCCGAATGGTTCTGACCACCTGTAATACTAAATATTGAAAACACCTTGTTAATGTGTTTGAAGAATATAATCAAAAACTTAAAAGAGAACTATTTTTAGCCAATGTGAAGTTGGTATAGGCAGAGGGAAGTGAGGTCTTGAGGAAAATAAACACACCTCACTCCAAAAAGTACAGAAGCCTTCATGCTTGGAGATTTTAAAAAGAGCACTACAAATTTTTCACACATAAATTTAGTTCAAGTTCTTCAGTTTGGTCCTTTCTTCGATCCTGAGTCTTGTGGGTTCCATTCTTAGCCTACTTCTCCTCCTTCTCCTCCTCCTCCTTCTCCTTCTTATCCTTGTCCTTCTCCTTACAACAGCAGCACTTTTCCTTGTTCTGTGGCTTAGAAAGTTCGTCCTTACAAAGTACGTCGGTGCTCAAGGGGTCCTTCAGCGGAAACAGCTTGTTGTACGTGGACGAGGATCCATTACCTGCCGTGTTCTTTGCCTTAGACGCGCAGGGACCACACTTGCCGCATTTAGCTGGTGCTGTTGCTGGATTTTGAGATCGAGCTGGAGATCGAGCTGGAGATCGAGATCTAGCTGAAGCTGCTCCGGAAGACGAAACTGGGGCTGGTCTGCCAGATGGAACTGGATCTGGTTTGCAAGTTGAGCCTGCACCGCAAGTACATGGGACTTTGTTTGGTCCGTAGACCGGTACCTCGAAGTTCCTCTTCGGAGGAGGGGTATTAGGGGTAGGGGTATTATGAGGGGATGCGGATCTTCCGTGGCAGCCGCAAAATTCTCCCGCCTTCGGATAGGATCCAGGTATTACAGGGTTGCACGGTTTCGGAGGTTTCGGATTCCAGTCAGCCCGATGTCGAGGTTCTGGTTTGCAGCAGCCCCTCTGCAGTCCTATGTTGGACATGCCCCTCATCTGCCCCGGATCGCACTCACAGTCGTCTGGGTCATTTCGGCCCATCGATTGCGTGGAGCTGGGAGAGGGTTTGGCATCCGAATAGACGCCACCGCAGTGCGGGCATATAGCGGTTGAAGACTGCGTTGATCGGTCCTGCCCGTGTCTGTCCTGCGGTTTTTGTACTTGAGCATGTTTTCCTGATGGACATGGTCCACACCAAATATCATCGGCACCTATATTCCGCATGAAACACGGACAATCGTCGGCAGCTATGTTCTGATCCGTCGGAGAATAGCCCGATGGTCCTTGACCACCATAACATGGACTATGCTGCAGTCGGCCCGGAGATTTCTGCAAGGTGTCCAGCCCTCCATGGCACGGTGAACACCCCTCGACTTCCATTCTTTCCGGCTGCGGCTGAGATCTGCACAACTTGAACTCTTTTGGGCTGCCATGAGCTCCTTTGCCATGTGATACTGAAGCCTGTGATGCTGAACTCTGTGCTCCTAGACCTCCAGGACACGAACAATCTGGGCCTGCTTCTTGGTTCTTTGCTCGTTTAGACTGTTGTGGCTGAGATTTGGCCGGTTTGGACTCCTGGCATTTGCCCTGTGCTTTTGAAGCCTGTGTTCCTGAACCTCCACTACACGAACAATCATCGGAAGATTTATTCTGTGCT
>JAEIHY010020053.1:0-35467 GCA_018904565.1 Drosophila tsacasi | reverse complement strand
GTTGTCATCAAAAAGTTGATTTTTGCAATGTATCTCTATCTTTTGCCCCATTGTGTGTCGGTTGTCGGTGCTATTTGCTATTTGGAGATACAAATGTATCTGAAACACGTTAGCGCCCAATTAAGCGGCCAGACGGACAGAGCGACCATAACAAACATAGTTAATGGAAATTACACTTGACTCGATTCCAAGTGCCCGGCGAGAAGTTTTACTTTCAGCATTCTAAAGATCTAGAGATCCACACAGATACATCTACATATAGATACATACAGCAGTACATAGATACGATAGTTTTAGCTGTCTGATTGGTCCGTTTGTGTGCTGCTCTTGCCGCTTTGGCTTTTCGTTAATAACAATTTAATTGAGACGTTTTTAGTATTTTAATTATAGACAATATGAGCGCAATTATTAGCCATAAAAATAATGATAATGCCAATAAAAAGTTGAATCTTACGAGACGCTGTCGCTTTTAATTGGATCAAGCCCAGCGGGCAAAACATGAGACTCTCGATGGTCAGCCGAGAACGCGTTCATTAAAGCTATCATTTGGTTATTTTTATTTTGTATATTTTTTGACTGACCTAACCTAGGCCAATTTAAGCCAATGATCGCATTCGGTTAGCTGGAAAATTCTCAATATGTTTACCCATACGTCTATTGACTGTCCAAACCATTTCACGACCACAAGGTAGCTGGCTTTTCCTATTTTCATAAGCCACTCCTCAGCGATACGACACTGAGCAAAAGTGACAGAATTTGCTAAAATAAGATTTGTTCAGAGAGTATAGAAAAGATTTATTGTTAGATTGCGTTTTAAAAAGGTTTTCCAACACATCACATTTTTAATTGAAGAAAGGAATCTATAATTTATATTTTAAGACACTATATTTACCCTTTTCTATAACTCTAGGCAAGCTTAATTTTTGCTATATTTACCCTTTTCTAGTTCTCTAAGCAAGCTTATTTTTTCCAGTGTGAATATGCCATTGATTGACCAATATTTGCACTCTAAAGTCAATCTAACAATGCACATTTTCGCACATCTAATTGTAAGTTGACAATTTCTAATGTCCAGCGCAAACATCCGTTGGGCGGATTGTTTCCAGTCGATGATGCTGATGATGAGATGGGATTTAGATGGAATATAGATAAAATATAGATGGAATATAGATGGAATTGCCCCACAAGTTGGCGATGGGGTGCGAAATCTATACAATCTATAAAGATCATCCCTGGAGATGAGCTCAATGTTTGCCTGTGGTCTGATTGATGTGGGGCCAATATTTGCAGTGATTTCACAGATATTTCCCCCAGCAAGTGTTTACTTTTGCCTCTTGACTTGAGTCCTAGATTTTCCCCTTTGATTATCCGCTGGTGATGCAATCCTAAAGTTGGTTTTTTGGCTGCCAGTTGGGCGATGCCCACAGGTATTGTGGAAATTGCTTGTAGGAAATTGAATTTAATTGCCGTTTGCAAATATTAAACACAACCTTCTCGGTGGCGGGGTCAAGATCATTAACTGAATTGGCAGGAGGAGCCAAAGACACTTTCCGTGTAGATCTTTCCCTGAAATTACACAAGCAATTAAGCTGCGCCATAAACTGAAGCCTTGCGAAGTTCAAGGAACTTGTGGATGATTATCTTGAAGGGAAGGAACGTAGGCGACCTTCAAAATTGCATCATTTTGAGGGCGGTGCCATGAGGTCACATCGTGGGTGGGTGGGTGCATGCAGCTGCGCGAATCACTGATAATATTATATATGTAACGCCATATATATGTACATAGTAGGATTGCTTATAAAGCTAGATTTCCACCTGGCAATTAGACAGTATTTTGCGACGTCGCCCGTCTTACGCATATTTATTGAGCTTGACCTGTGACTTTGCCATTTGAATTTAAACGATTCTTGGGGTTCGGAAAGCTATATCAACTGCGAAATTCCCAGTGTATGAAAATATAGGTAAATAATTTTAAATTTTATAGCAGAAGTGAGATAATTATTTATCTTTTAGGGTTTAATATAAATCTTGAAGGAAACTTTTATAATGTTTATTTATACAAAGTAAAAAGTATTATAAAACATAAAATATATACTCATACTGATCAAGAACACCTACTTATATTTTTTATTATGCCTTCCACTTCCTTGTTCGAAATACATGTAATTTAAACACGAATGCAATATACCCTTTACGCTGATAACTACAGGGAACGGTAGTAATAAGAACTGATATCCCGCTGATTCACTTTTTATTTTCCTCCGCCTTCAATCGCATTTTCCTTATTGTTCCTTTTTTATTTTTTATTTTTGCTAATTGCTCTTGTCGCATGTGGACACTGTATGGACAGCTATTGTTTCGGATTCGGTTTCGATTTCGTATGTTTTCACTGAGTTCGCTGGGTTTAAAATTGATCATACGCCGTGTGTGCTATCAGGGAGCTCGCTCGGCTGCCATTAGGCACGTTATTGAGTCTCGGGCGGCGATAAGAGTCTGTATTGGAGCCCGATTGGGATTGTAAACGGAGAGGGGGTTTCTGGGGGTTTCTGGCGGGGTGGCAAGGGGTTTTCAAATTACACACATATGTAGGCTAATGCCAGTCGTTCGCAACGCCGATTAAACTAAAACAATAATTAAGGTCTTAGCTAAATTGATCTCTCTCCTCTCTCTTGCTCGTGCAATCTGAATACAAATATAATTCAAGATTTTCTAGATTTTGCTATGATTTCCTTAATCCCCGAGCTCAACAAAATTGGAAAAAAACAAATGATTAGTAATTATTAAAGCTATTTTTAGACACCGATCGCATTAACTAACATATTATCGATCAATGCGTCGTAATAATGGTAATGTGTAAAGGTTTCCAAATGGAAAAATGTAGAATATTTATGTTTACTTAACACTCTTTATTTATGGATATTGTTAAGATAAAACTCTGTAGCCTGTAAATCTCTCATAAAGATCGAAGAAGGTTGTTTTTTGTGGAGCAATTTGAATTCTTCTCACAATCATGAAAATTGCACAACTCTTATCAAATTTTGATTATATTTTGTGACTAATGGTTGACTAATACAAAGTAAACACGTACTTCTACAAGCACAGGTGCCTAAAATTAAATTTAAACATAAAAGCCGTCATTTTGATACAAATAATCATTAAAGCTAATAATAAAGAAATCTTACAGGTTAGTAATTGTTAAAAGAAATCTATGGCAACATTTTTATTAGATATATTTTCACTTTTTGAGCTTATATAATGCTTTTCTTTTTAAAAATTATATATAAGGTTGGGTAAACAAAAATATAGTATCTAAAAATACCCCAGTTTTGCGTAGATCGAGCAAAGTTCTTCCCATCCAATAGATATATGTGTATAGATACTTTTAGAATTGTGTCCACATGTTTAAATAATAACTTGCTATATGCTAAGAGTATTTCTGATATCTGATTCTGATATTTGTCTAAAATATCTAGATTTTATAATCATATATATCATATAATTATCCACAATAAGAAAGGTATTTCCATTAAAATAGCATTGCTAATTGTTTTCGTTTACCAAATTAGTTTGTTTCTTATTTTCACAGCTTTGTTTATTTATGCAAATTAAGGCTTTTTAATGTATATTCCACAAAGCAGAGAGATGAGAAGAGCATCCATCAGCAAGTTAATTAACATGGAGGCGCGAAACACTCGATTCTCTCTTCTCCAAAACTATTTATTTATACTTTTTGGGGGGGCTTTGGGGGCTCGTCGCCCACTTAGCTTTTGTTGTGGTGCTTGCCAAAATAAATTGGCCAAATTAAGCTGAAAAGCCAGAACACACATTCCCATTTAAATATGAATAGATAAAAATACCCATATATACTTCGTAATACCCCTCTTTTATTTTATGTCGCTCTCAGGTACCCTCAGGTGCGACACTTGTTCTGCTGCTTATCTCAGGACACATCGTAAACTTGTGTTTTTTTCAACTCTTGCGTTTTATCAACGGCCATAAACTATTTGCGGTAATACGCATAAGAAATCCGCCAAATTATTTTTCACCGAATCGCCCGAGAATCCGATATTTTCTAATCTCAGATTGCGATTTGACCACTTCAGAGGGGGCATCGATGGCAGCAGCAGCAGGAACCACATTTTTTGAAATACTAACGATGACGCGGCACTAAAAAAACTGAACTCTAACGATGACTTGGCTAAAAACAAAAAATAAAACTTACACCGGGGCCTGTTTGTTGTGCGAAAGAGAGCGAGATGTGGCGATGTGAGAAAGTTTTATATGCGAAATGATAGCAAACGAGTATTATGCTTTTATTTATCTTTTTTATTATTATTATTTTGGTTTTTTTATTATTTCTGTTTTTTTTCTTTTATTTGTGGGTTGGGTTCGTTTTAGTTTATTTTGTGTTCGTTGAGCTGGTAAAACAAGCGCATTAGCTGTGATAAAAAAACCGAAAGTACACGCACATACTTACTTTTTTTGATTAGAACTTTTGGTCGTAACAACTAGCGTTGGTTTTTTTACTTAAACTTTGGCTACTCAAGTGTTGCTCTTATTTCAAATCCGATTTTCAAGCGGTGAGGATATCTCAGGTGTCGAAGGGCCGTCGTGATTAATTGTCTGGGAATCTGTGTGAGCAAGCAAACCAATTAACCCCTTCGAGTGCACTTTTGAAAAGTCTATTAAGACGGTAAATGTTTACAAATCTATTAAGCGCAGCAGATTCGTTGGGAGATTTAACATTGTTGTATAGTGATGAAATTTGTGTTTACGTTGGAATAATGAAGTATTTGTAAAGTTGTTAGTGTTAATTAAAATCGATGAATTTAAATATTCAACGGGAAGCTGTAATAAAAAAGGATGCGCAATCACTGCAAAAAATTTTAACTCCACAAATTCAAAAATGTTAAGAATAATATATAATATATAATATATATAATAATAAACCTAATATAATAATAAAATATGTTAGTTTATTTCATATAGTTTTATATAATTTCATAATACAACTTTTATTCGACTAAAAATCCACATCCTAAGTAGGTAACAAAAAATCACTTCCACTGTGCGGGTATTTTGATTGTTTTTTATTAAAGGCAACTACTATTTACCTCCTCTTCCTCTTCTATATTCGTGTTACTAGTATTTCTAGTTTCTCTCTTTCTCTTTCTCCGGTCTCCCCAATGTTTTTTTTACACACTCGCACACACACACTCTCTCGCTGCCTCATAACGATGTCCAAATTAAAGCCGGCTTTTTTTCTACACATTTTTTATTTATTTGTTTATTCGTGTGACTTTACTCTCCTTGTTGTTGTTTTTTTTTCGTCTAAATGAATTTCTATCTCTGCTCGTGTTAAATTTTCCTTGTGTGTTGGTGGGGAGAGAGCTCCAACCAAGTCTGGTTTTAAACTTGCGCTCTTTCTGGGAGAGAGAAAAAGAGTGTGTGTATGAGATATGCAAACACAGTTGAATTGATTTAAGCGTCGATTAACGCACACACTAGCACTGCACAGTGGAGACTCGTAAGTTTTTTTTTGTTACAAAATTAATAGATTTTGAGCCAAGTAAAATAAGCGAGTAAATTAATTGGTAGCTGTTCGATTATTTTTCAACATATAAAATAATGTAAAAACAAAAGCGCTACCCTTTATTAACTATTACTCATGGCTTATCGCAGGTGACAGATGTGAAGGTACTTCAAAAATTTGTTCTCTAGCCTCCACTGTGCGCTGGCGGCAAGCGAGCGACAGCGAGAGTGAGCGCCAAAGACAACATACGATACGACTGAAAATTTTCGAGTCGTCTGTTTCTTCAGTAATCAGTTGCATTATAATGGTGCGCAAGTCCGGTAGAGTTAAAATTTCTAGTCGCGACCGCGATCGCCGCGCCGTTGGTGATATTCTGTTGCGTGGCAAAGTGGGCGGTGGGCGGGTCTCCGTCGCAGTTGCAGGGACGGCGGCGGTGGTGGAGCCAGCAGCGACTGAGGGACGACGGCGACGCAGACGCGACAGCAGCGCCAGCCACACGGCCTCAAGTGACGGTCTGTTTGTTGTTGTTGTTAATGTTGTTGCTTTTCTCATTTTAAATTATTGTTGCTATTGCGCGATTTTTAAACATTTTTTTTGTTCGCCATAATTACCATTTCTAATATAGGCAACACACAGGTCAAGAAATAAATTACACATGTATCGCGTATATAGCACAGTTGCGGTGGAAAAAGTAGTCGTTATAATTGTGCATAAAGGGAAAAGGATATTCCTTTTTAATATATCCTATATTTTACTACAAAAATTATTTTTTACTTTCTTGGTTAATTAGTTAATTAGTAATTAATCAATTTTTAAAAATTAAAACTGAAAAAACTATATAAAATATCCCCTGCTATTATCTAAATGCAACTCAACTCCTAAAATCTTGTGCGTATGCGTGATACAAATGATGTGCAGCCCAAACTGCTTGCGTTCAGTAAATATCAAACTGTTGTATAGAATTAGTGTAGGCACTAGAGAGCTTTTAAAACCGTAAATATGTGCCCAGCCCCTGGGACTGCCAAACTGTTGATCTAAGCATGACACGACATTTATTTAACGACACGTTTTGTGGATGAGTAACAAAGAACAATAACAATTTACCATCGAAATCCAGTATATATTTTCATATATTATTTATAAAGCCCTACTTAATGGTGTTTACAAACATTTTAGTGGAAATAAAGGCAATGCAACTCCGCGACTCTTAAGATGTATTGAGAAACCAGTTCCAATGCTTTGCTAACGTTATTTAAAAGCGTTCTTTGCCTTTCATAAAGTTATTTTTAATAAAATAAATACAATATAAATAGTAAATTGTCTTATAAAATTTCTTATTAATATTACAAACAATTTATTACCATAAATGTACCCCCAACTAACCAAAATATATATATCCTTTTTCCTTGCAGAGTCTGAAAGCCACATAATGCACGCCGATGCTTTGGCCGCCGGTTATCCGGCTGCCTCCCAGCCGCACAGTCCCATCGGCCATGCCCTAAGTCCCAACGGCGTCGTCCTCGGGCTGAGCAACAGCAGCAACCAGAGCAGTGAGAATTTTGCGCTCTGCAACGGAAACGGTGGAGGCAACGCAGGAGGCGGCAGCGCCAGCAGCGGCAGCACCAACAACAATAGCATGTTCTCGCCAAATCATAACCACAGTGGAAGCGGAAGTGGTGGCAGCAGCAGTCAGCAGCAGCAGCAGCTGCAACAGCAACAACAGCAGCAACAGTCACCGACGGTGTGTGCCATCTGCGGCGATCGGGCGACGGGCAAGCACTATGGAGCCTCCAGTTGCGACGGCTGCAAGGGATTCTTTAGGCGCAGTGTGAGGAAGAATCACCAGTACACGTGCAGGTGGGCATTAATTAGTTAATTAATTAATTAACATATTTTACTATTAATTCTCCCTTTCCCTTTGCCAGATTCTCCCGCAACTGCGTGGTGGACAAGGACAAGCGGAACCAGTGTCGCTATTGCCGGCTAAGGAAGTGCTTCAAGGCGGGCATGAAGAAGGAGGCGGTGCAGAACGAGCGGGACAGGATCAGCTGTCGACGCACCTCCAACGATGACCCGGACCCGGGCAATGGCCTCTCGGTGATCTCGCTGGTCAAGGCCGAGAACGAGTCGCGCCAGTCGAAGGCCGGAGCTGCCATGGAGCCGAACATCAATGAGGACCTCTCCACAAAGCAGTTTGCCAGCATCAATGATGTCTGTGAATCGATGAAACAACAGCTCCTGACCCTGGTCGAGTGGGCCAAGCAGATTCCAGCCTTTAACGAGCTGCAGCTGGACGACCAGGTGGCCCTGTTGCGCGCCCATGCTGGCGAGCATCTGCTCCTCGGCCTGTCGCGTAGATCGATGCAGCTCAAGGATGTCCTGCTGCTGAGCAACAACTGTGTGATTACCCGACACTGTCCAGATCCCCTTGTGTCCCCCAATTTGGACATTTCCCGGATAGGCGCCCGCATCATTGACGAACTTGTGGTGGTCATGAAGGATGTGGGCATCGATGACACCGAATTTGCCTGCATCAAGGCCCTGGTCTTCTTCGATCCCAGTGAGTTTTCTCTTAAAGTCTATACCCTGAGAGAGATCTTTAATTAATGATTTAAAACTTAAATTTGCAGATGCCAAGGGCTTGAATGAGCCGCATCGCATCAAGTCGCTGCGTCACCAGATACTCAATAATCTCGAGGACTACATATCCGATCGGCAGTACGAGTCGCGCGGTCGCTTCGGCGAGATCCTGCTCATCCTGCCCGTTCTGCAGTCGATCACCTGGCAGATGATCGAACAGATCCAATTTGCCAAGATCTTTGGCGTGGCCCACATTGACTCGCTGCTGCAGGAGATGCTCTTGGGAGGTGGGTTCAAGCATGGAATTTACCTTTGACAATTTATTAAATATATGAAAATGTTTGCAGGAGAGTTGGCTGACAATCCTTTGCCTTTGTCGCCGCCAAATCAGTCCAACGACTACCAAAGTCCCACCCACACAGGAAACATGGACGGCGTCAGTCAGGTGAATTCTTCCCTAGATCCTCTAGTCTCTGCAGGCGGTCTGGAGGACCTGGAGGTCCAGCACATCCAGGCTCTTATAGAGGCAAACAGCGCGGAGGATTCGTTTCGGGCGTATGCTGCCGGCTCGGCAGTAGCTGCGGCAGCTGCTGCTGCTGCATCGTCTTCCTTGACCGCCTCTGCACCTACATCCGTGGCTCCGGCTGCGATCTCGCCCCCGCTCAACAGCCCCAAGTCGCAGCAGCAACAACAACAGCAGCAGCAGCAGCATCAGCATCAACAGCAACTTGCGACGCACCAGCAGCAGGATGGATCCTACATGGACGTGCCCGTCAAGCACTATAATGGCAGTCGGTCCCAGCACAGTCCCCAGCGCATGCATCCCTACCAAAGAGCGGTCGCCTCGCCAGTCGAGGTGACCAGCGGCGTTGGCGGTCTGGTGCTACGCAATCCCGCCGACATAACGCTCAACGAGTACAACAGGAGCGAGGGCAGCAGTGCCGAGGAGATGCTGCGACGAACACCGCTCAAGATCCGAGCGCCGGAGTTGCTGACAGCGCCCACTGACTATGGATTGGGTGAGTTTCCAAGGGGGGAAACTAAATATTGAATAAATTAAATACTAATTTGTGGTTTTTCCTTATTATTTCAGAACCCTGTCGCATGACGTTGAAGCAGGAGCCCGAGACTGGCTACTGAATGGGTTGCCAATAGGTGCAATAGGCAAATTGCAATAGGACTATGCTCAAACACACACCCCTTACACAACACACACATACAGGCCCCGCCCGCTCTTGCTGCATAGAGATGGAAGAAAATGAAGAACTTACTTAATTGTTATGCTTTGAACATTTTTGATACTTTTTATTAGTGGTTAAGTAGGTATCTTGGAAGTTGTTGCTTAATTTTTAATGTTTAACGCAGTTGCAATCTATTTTTGGAGTCATATTTCGCTCAAGAAGTTTATTATACACACCTCTATATATATATATTATACACCATCTAGCATGTACTGAGTTTGTTGGTTATTTGGTTATTATATCCTTGTGCGTGGCTCACAAAGCATTCATATAGGCCATGCAATATATTGTTTTAGGTTAGGGTGTTGTCTAGATTATGCGCTGAAAGTGTAATATACAAATTATATTTAGTGTTAAACAGAGAACTATTTTTATATGATGAGTATGTATAAAATACAACAAACTATTCTAAGATGGCTGAATGAATAAAAAAAAAACAGAAAATCTATACAATAATAAGGAACGGTAGAATATGGAAGTGTTTATTATTTTTTGGGTATTTGAACTGCCGTCCCAAAGTGTTTTCATACTGCGTTATATATTTTTAAAGGATAATCCATTCTTTCACTGGGTTTTGTGCTTCTGACTGATAATATAATACTCTGAGAGCGTATTAAAAATTAAATATTTATCCTCCATAATTTTGGCAAATTAAACCTAAAAAATATAATAACGAAGCTAAAAATGAATTAATTTGAATTCGGGAAACTGTTCCGAGTTTGTTTTTACAAGGCTAATACATTTTCATACTGAATTTCCATTTATTAAAAAAAAAATGCCTTCCAAACACGGCAAAATCGACTCGGCTGCCGATGCTGATCAAGAATATACATGATTTATAGGGTCGGAACAAGAATATACATGATTCATAGGGTCGAAAGTGATTCCTTCACTGGATTTCAATCTTCTAAGATCATAATACCCTTCAAATATATAAAAAAAACACCGCAGCATACAACAACTTCAATAACATTGTACAAAGACTACCTAAACCTTTATTTATTTATCAATATTGCTAATTCCCGTCTTCTCCACCTGGGCGAGCAGCTCCTGGAGCTTGTTGTCGAACAACTCGCACCGGATGGGCATCTCCAGCGAATAGAAGGGGTTCTTGAGGACATAGTCGGAGTACAGCTCGTAAATCTTGCGCAGCAGCAGGTCTATGCCGTTCAGGCCCGTCTCCGAGATCACGATAAACTTGATGCCGGTGAGCGTTTGGAAGCAGTGCAGCGTGAACGTGTCCGCCTCCAGCAGCTCGATGCCAGAGCTCTTTGGCTCCGGACTAAGCTGGCTGGCGATGGCGAACAGGGGATAGAACATGCTGGCCAGAAAGATCTTCTCATTGGTGGTCATCTTCGGCCGGCTAAACTTCAGGTTGATGGGATAGTTCTCTGGCGCCTCCAGCGTCGTCCTCACATCGCGTCCATCGTCCAGGGTGACGCCGGTGACGGCTATGCCGTTGACCGCCACCAGGACGTGGCCAACTGTAAGACAGAATGTGTATGAGTCAAGAGACAACATTGCACCCAAGACACACCCACCATTTATTCCATCCTTGCGGTTGAACGACACCGAAACCTTCTTGGAATCGTAGTCTAGTACCAAGTCTAGCGGGTATGTGAAGGTTTTTTCGTGCTCAATGCGCGGCACATTGTTGTCGAGGTTGAAAATAAGGCCACCCGATTTGCTAACTATATAGACGCCATATATAATCATGGCTTAATTGTGGCTAATTCTGGGTTTTCGGGAATGTTTTATTTTGTCGAATTAGTGCTGGCAGAGTGGAAATAGCACTGTTATCGATAGGTTCACAACTATCGGTTATTACAGTATGACCAGCTGAGCGGAAACAGAAATCCACCCCTTTCCCAGTAATTCTGATACTTATCTTCGGGCACACTATTTCCTGAACAGCTGATCTCTGGCATTAGAATTAAAAATAAACACAATTGATTTTCTGCCCCGCTAGTATACGTAAACGCGTAGGCGGTCTCACCTGGTTGTGATCCGGATTGATTCCCCAACATTTACAGGCTACAGCGATGGGCTCCGACGACCAGAGCGCCGGCGACAGGATCCAGAAGGGGTTCCAGATCAACTACATGATTCTGCGGGACGCCGACAGCGGCAAGGTGATATGGCAGGAGAACAAGGACTTCTCGGCACCGGATCTGGAGCACGAGGCGCGTGTGCCGGTGAAGATACTGGACATGAGGGCGGTGTCGCGGGAGATCAACTTCAGCACCATCGAGCCAATGGAGAACTTCCGGCTAGACCAGAAGGTGCTGTTCAAGGGGCGCATCATGGAGGAGTGGTTCTTCGAAATGGGCTTCGTGGGAGCCAACACAACCAACACCTGGCAGTCGACCATTGAGGCGGCGCCCGAGTCCCAGATGATGCCTGCCAAGGTCTTGAACGGCAATGTGACGATCCAAACCAGTTTCTACGACAACGAGACACTCATCACCAAATCGGTTGTGCGCCTGTACTACATTTAAGCGATGATGACGGTGAATCACCACCAGGCCAGCTGTTCCCACTCACCACGGCTTGCGGATGGGAGCTGTCGATCTTCAGCAGATGTTCTCTCCAAAACATTTCGTTTGCTTTAGAATACTTCTGCATTTCAATGCAATTGTTTGTGCGTTTATGAACTAGCTGTGTAGTCTATAATGCATTTTAATCTAATTTTACATGCTATATTAATTTATTAATGAGGATTTAACGAATGTAACACACGCAACTACCAAGGAGTGAAAGCCCTCGAAAACATCATGCTAACGTACAAATCTATATATCTATCTCCTGACTAAATGCTTAAATCTGTCAAAAAGGCGGACTAAAAATAGCGCAGAATAATGCAATCTTTGCAATCCGTTCAGAGAAATGTGTGTATCTCTAGATCTCTGGCAGTCGCTTTACGACAACACTTAAAAAATACAAATAAATATTTAAGCAAACTGCAAAATGTATCAACAGTTAAGAAAATGTTTAGCTACGACTGCGAGTACTGTTTAAAAGTCTACGAAAATCTGTCAGAGTTGTATTAGATATGGCTTTATGCAAATATATGAGGAGATGTTTGAAAAAAATGTAACATAAACGAGTTTTTATCTAATTATTTGAGTGACTAGGATGAAGATTATTAGAATTATAATGAATGTCGTACGTTAATTTAATATATTTTGCAAAGGTTTTAGCTTATCACAATTTATAATCAAAAATTGGCTTGTCAGTTCCTCTCGATCCCACTGATTGTAAGAGAAAAGCAGACAGGGGTCAACTCTAGAACTGGTTGTGACGCCTAGCTCTCTTTTACTTTCATGCCCAGAGCAGCATAATCCCTCCCGCGGCTAAATTTCGCATAAGTTCGCATTTAGACGGCTGTCACTGAATATTCATACATGTTGGGATCGCGAAAAGTGGCGCTCAAGCCAAGAGGAAGATTCGAACAGAGTGCTGACTTGACCCCATTTACCATAATCCGAAATAGAACTCGTGCCCGGTCAAGAGCCACTCGAGGGTGCCGAGAAAGTCTTCTTGGTGGCCAGACATTTGGACTAGACCACAGTTCGATTCCATCGTTTAACAGCTCCGCACCTGAAGTTAAGTAGAGTTAGAGAATGGCAAGGATTAGTGGAGCTCTAGTGCTCCTGGCCATCGTCCTTCTGGCCCTCTTCGCGGCCTGCAGCCAGGCGCAGAAGAACCAAAACAAGCAGAAGAAGCAGCGTCCCGGAACCGGCGAATTCCAGGGTAACATGGCGAACCACAAGAACAAACGTCCCAGGCCCCAGCAGGGCCATAAACAAAAGCAGAAACCCAACAAGCAACCAGTGCAGAATGTCCAGGAGCCCAAAGTATTCACCGTTACCGTTCCCGAATTGGGCAAGCTTCGTGGTCGCACTTTAAACACCGATTGGACGGGCCAGAAGATTATGCAGTTCCTCGATATTCCCTACGGCAAGGCCGATCGATTCAAGGTAAGTTAGTGTTACTATTACAAAGGATTTAGAAGGTAAACGATTTTTTTAGGCCTAAAGATACTTTCGTTTAGAGAAAATATCAAAAATCAACTGTGTGAAGCTCCTACCCCGCAATTGACGCTAATCGAACAACATCCTCGATAGTATAGTGGTTAGTATCCCCGCCTGTCACGCGGGAGACCGGGGTTCAATTCCCCGTCGGGGAGAATGTTAGAATTCTTTTTTTCTTTTATTTTGGTTTCGTTTTAATACTCTACAATGTATTTGGAGGAGAAAAACGTTCATACAAATAGTATTCTAATTTGCATTTAAAACTCAAAACGTAATGGTAAAAATAAATACATATATCCTTGCGGTCTTTATAGAAGATAAATATAAATAAAAAACTAAGAAAAACGTTTGAAAAAATGTTTTCACATTCTCCCCGACGGGGAATTGAACCCCGGTCTCCCGCGTGACAGGCGGGGATACTAACCACTATACTATCGAGGACGGTGAACGCAATGTGTCAAATGCGGGGTAGCTGAGTTCATACGACTCACAAACAAATAATGCCAGGTAGAAAGAGGAATTTTATTTTTAATGTAAATATAATTTAGCTTTATAAAATAATAATTATTATTTAATATTTAAAAATAAACAATATGACATTATTTTTCCACAGCCAGCTGAACCCGCACCAGCTTGGAGGGGCTCTTTAGCCGCCCACCGTCCTCATGCTGGATGTCCATCCATTCAGGATCTTCTCATGTTCTCCAAACTGGAGGAAGAGGGCTATGATGTGGAGGACTGCCTGCGGCTAACCATTAACACCAAGGCGGTATGTTAAAGTCTATAGTTTATTTATTTTAATATGCTTATTTTTTTCTTTTTCTGGGAGTGTCACTCCCTTTAATTTAATTTTTATTATAACTATTTCACTAATAATTTCCCTGATCCCGTTTCAGATGGAGGGCAAATCCATGCCGGTGATGGTTTACATCCATGGCGACTTCTTCTATGACGGCGACTCAGTGGAGGCCGCTCCTGGCTATTTGCTGGAGCACGACGTGGTCCTGGTCTCTGTCCGTTACCGCCTGGGACCCTTCGGCTTCCTGTCCACGCTGACCGACGATATGCCTGGTAACGCCGCTGTCACGGACATTATCCTGGCCCTCAAGTGGGTGCAGAAGCATATCGCCTCCTTTGGCGGCGATCCGCAACGGGTCACGCTCTTCGGTCAGGTGGGTGGAGCGGCTTTGGTCAATGTGCTCACCCTGAGTCCTGCGGTTCCGGCTGGACTCTTCCATCGTGTTATCTACCAATCGGGGACGGCCCTGTCGCCGGCCTTCATCACGGACTCGCCACTGGGCGCCACCAAGGCCATTGCCCGAATCGCCGGCTGCAAACAGCCTGCAAAGGTGGATCAGCTGACCAAGTGTTTGGGTCGCCTGAACACCACCATGCTTCTGGCCGCCTTCAGCGTGCACGGCGAAAATCAGCCTTCCCTGTCCGGCGGCGCTTATGGCGGAGTGCAGCTGGTCATTGGCGGACCCTCCGGCATTCTTCCCGAACATCCTGGACGCCTGCTGGCCGCCGAGAAGTTCCAAGCATATCCCACAATGGGCGGCAGTGTTAAGAACGGAGGCACCTTCATGCTGAGGGGTGAGTTATTTGTATTATTTGTTTATTATTTCAATTGAAACTTATTTCTAATAATATAAACATGATATAAAATTCCTATTTTGCAGACATCTTCTCTGATGTATTTAATGAAACAATTTTGGACGACAAAATGACCGGAAGGCAGTACATCGATACCATCATCGAGCAGGCGAATGGTGCTGATCCCACTGGCTCCTGGAGGGAGTTTTCAGATGAAGAGATTTTCTCTGAGGCCGATGTCAAGAACGGCACCTTTAAGCGCTTAACTTCGGGTTTGATCGATGTGAGTAACCAAGGTTTAGGATATATTCTCAGGCCTCTTACTTAATGTATTAACTTTTTATGTTTAATAATATTTCCAGCTGTGCAGCACCATTGCCCTGAAGAATCCCGTGCTGCTGGTGCTCCAGGCCAATGCCAAGAAGCTGCCCAACAGCACCTACTTGTACACCTTTGACTACGAGGGCGAGCAGAACCGCTATGCGACCAGTCCGGAGGAGGCTAGTTTCGTGCCCTTCGACATGGGCGCCTCGCTGACGGACGACAACCTTTACCTGTTTCCCTGGCCGCGTTTCCTGGCCCTCAACTCCAACCGAGATATAAAGATTGCCAGACGTATGGTGGCCCTGTGGACATCCTTTGCCACGACTGGTGTTCCTCGGGCACCCGGCGTACCAGAATGGCCAACGATGAATGATGAGACGGGTCCTTACATGCGCATCGGTCGTACTGTCACCTTCAGTGACAATTACCTGGATGAATACCGAATTGCTGTGGACGAGGCGAAGCGTGGCTACAGCCTGATCAACGAGGACTATTACGAGCTGGAGTCTGCCCTGCAGGCGGTAGCCAAGCTGGACAAGGATCAGGTGGTGGAGGAGGAGGAGGAGGATCAGGAAGACAGCGAGGAGGAGGGCCAGAGGGCTGCCAATGAGGGCCGTGGGCAGAACCTGGTCTTTATTGCCAGGAAGTCAACGCGCGTCCAGAAGCAATAGAAATAACAAGCGAAAACTATGATCATCGCTCTTTGTAATTTATAAATTCTTAAAAATTTTCTGAAATAAATATGAAATTTAGTGGAGGGTTGTTTCATTTGAAAGGAGTATAACCTCTTAGATTTAATAATTTTAATATTAGGTCTACCAAGGAAAAGTCCATATTTTCTAGAACTTCCTTTACTGCGAACGTTGACCTGCTATTAAATTAAATACCCACCCTATACAAAAGTAAATTCTATTCATAATTATTATTCTTTAAAATTAACTTCAAATTATTAATCTAAACTTATTATGTTCTCGTTTTTGTTGTTTCCAAAACAGCTTTCTTTCACGGCCTCATAAATCATATTTCGCGGAATCACCATGAATAGAGGGATCAAATTTCCATTCAAATTTATTAGGGAACATAATAGAAGTTAAATAAAGCGTGACACATCATTAGGTCTTTGGTTTAATTAATTTGCCACCTTGGCATCAACATTAGCCGTATTTCAGCTGTAACCAAGATTGATTGAATAATCCCTTCTAAGGCCGATGTATCTTTGCAGATAGAAAACAGCAATGCTCTTTCTTTTTTAAAAGTAATGAAGTGAAACGAATAAAAACAATTTAAAAAGGTGGGTTTGATATTTTTAATCTTTATTATACATGTTACATCTAGGTTTCCTTTTTTTCAACTTATATTTCTTCTTAATTAAGCTTTCTCACGATATTCACTGGAATTCACTTAGAATAATTTGTAAGAATAAAAAACCGTTAATTCTTTTGATAGCGAGCTCGTTAATTTGAATTCTACAAAAGGAAAAGTTATACCTGGTACGCTTTCTTCCAGCTTCCTTTTCTGGCGGGGTTTCCCGAGTTTGGCTAAATGTTAAGATAGCCAAATAATGGAATTATCTCGTGCGATTATGTGGTAGAAGTCGTTGATCTCTTTCGGCCCAACAGAAGTGTTGTCAATGCTTTCTCCCGCCGCTCGCGATGATGGATCTTACAACCCGGAGTAGGAATACCAGTAGCGAGGAGAACATGCGGAATCAATTAGGTAAAATTTAAAATTTAAATCAATGCCCGCAGCTTTTGCGAGATTAATATTTTTGCTGCCCGATGCTGCCCGCACTTTCATCGTCGCTCCAGTCATCGTCGTCGTCGTCATCGTGAGAAAGACAAACTAAGTTAATGGCCAATGTGTTTGCCGGTAAATATTCGCCTCAATCTGAGCGACTAATGACTGACTAGCAGACAAATCGGACTCGGGTTCGGGTGGCCGAACTTCTGCTCTTGAAGTTTTCCCTTTTACTTGCAGATGATCAGCGGAGCAGTCAGGCAACCGAAATCGGATCATCGAAATCCGTTCTTGCACTGAGAAAAAGTATGGAATTACAATTTTCTTAAATATTTTCAAGTGAAATAACTAACTTATAAAGAAGAAGTAAGTATTCTGGTTCATTTTAAGAAGTATAATATTTTTCTTGCTTTCTAAACGTTTGAATTTATACTTCACAACGCTTCAAAGGAAATCAACATTTCAAGAATCTGGAATTTATTTTTAAAGTTGAATATTTGAGTATTAAAGTTTTTAATTAATTATTAAATATAGCTGGCATTATTTTAACTATCTTTTAACATTTTCCATACTCTTTTTTAATGTTTTGCTTGCTTTCTAAAAGTTTTATTTTATATTCCCTAACTTCCCATAGGAAATAAACATTTCAAGAATGTATAATTTACTTTTAAATTGAATTTTTGAATATTAAAATGTTTTATTAATTATTACATATAGCTGGCATTATCTGTATAAAAGTTAACAATAAAATTAAATCAAGCTTAACATTTTCCTTACCCTTCTTTTCTCTCCCTGTAATTATTAGCATAAGTGTTTGGCTCAAGCCGCGCATCATTTGCAGTATATTTCGCGTTTTGTTTTAGCCAGTTTTCGTTTGCAAACTCTTCGTTTTGGCTATTTCGGTCAGTCATGGGGTGAAACTTCGGGTCAGCTCTCGGCGGACTAATATCTAATATCTATTAGCTCCGTCCGACCACAGATCAGTTGCGTTCGGTGCGCTAAAGAGAGTGCTGGGTTCGATCCGCGATTATCCCCAAAAAGATGCAGCTCGTGCTTATGGTCATACCTCTGCTCCTCCGCTACGGGGCGGAGGCTCGGTTCCGGAACAGGCAGTACGATGAGGAGAAGGACACCATCGTTGAACTGCCCAAGCTGGGCAGCATCCAGGGAAAGATACTCGAGACGGCCTGGTCGAAGCGCGAAGTGCTGCAGTTTGTGGATGTTCGATATGCAGAGCCTCCCACGGGACTCAATCGCTTCAAGGTACACAAGTTTCCTGATCTTTTGTGAACTAATGCAATTTCCTGCCGGAGAACAACGGAGTTTAGGCTCAAAACAAATGAAATTATATCTTGTTCTTGATAAAAAAAATAGAGGTCGTCGTTATGCAAAAATGCAAAATATGTTAACATAACAGATTCGCCAAGAATTTTAAATAGAAATGTCCAACTTTATTTGGAGTCTGGTTTCTCCTACGGCAAAAACTTTCAAAATTATGTAAATTTGCTCGAAGGCAATAAATAAGCCAGCAGAGACTTAATTCTCAGTAGAAAAAAGAAGGCAAAAGAAAATATAGATGTTTCCTCCACATCTCCCCGACGGGGAATTGAACCCCGGTCTCCCGCGTGACAGGCGGGGATACTAACCACTATACTATCGAGGACTTGGAGTCACCTTGCTATGATTAAGATATTGTGCGGGCGCCATCTGCAGATTATGAAAAAAATTAGATTATTATTAGATTTTAGTATCAGAAATTAAGCATAAAATTATTCATTTTCTACAGCCACCACGTCCGATAGAGCCCTGGGAGGATGTGATGGACGCCACCGCGGAGAAGATTGGGTGTCCTTCGGTGGTGTCAATGGATTCGCTGCGCAAGCTGGACGACGTGCTAGACGTGGAGGATTGCCTGACGATGACCATTACCACGCCAAATGTGACTGCCCGCCTGCCGGTGCTGGTGTACATTCACGGCGAGTACCTTTACGAGGGCAGCAACTCGGAGGCACCGCCGGACTATCTGCTCGAAAAGGACATCGTGCTGGTCACGCCACAGTACCGCCTGGGACCTTTTGGTTTTCTGTCCACTAAAACGGATGAAATTCCCGGCAATGCTGGCTTCCTGGACATTTTTCTGGCTCTGCAATTTGTTAAGCATTTTATCGCAAACTTTGGCGGAGATCCCGAGCGGGTGACGGTAGCCGGCCAGGTGGGCGGAGCAGCCATTGCTCACCTGCTCACGCTCTCGCCGATGGTGCAGCGCGGTCTGTTCAGCCAGGTGATATATCACTCGGGCTCCGCCATCATGCCCATCTTCCTGGAGGAGGATCCCCGCAAGCATGCCCATGAGATTGCCAAGAAGGCCGACTGCCAGATGGTGACCGTGCGGGATCTCAACTCCTGTCTCATGGAACTCACGGCTCTGGAGTTGCTCACGGCCTTTATGGAGCATGCCGTAAGTTAATTAATATATAGATTAATATATAGGTAGATTCGTACAAAGTCTAACATTTTATTTAAATCGATTTAGCTCGAGAAATCCGACCTGGGAATTGGACACACTGGGGGCATTCAGTTCACCATCGGCGGACCTAGTGGTGTATTGCCGAAGCATCCTTATGACCTTATGCTGGAGTCCAACTTCTCCTATCCGGCGATGGGTGGCTGCCCGAAAAACGCCGGAACTCGAGTGCTCAACGAGATTGTGGACAACGACTTTGAGGGAAAGATTCCGGATGATGAGTACAACACGTACGACTATATCGACCATGTGATCCGTCAGGTGGTGGGCACAGACAAGACCATGCTTCTGACCAGTTTCGTTACCCACGATTTCTTCAACCGTCATCTGCTGGAGAATGGCACCTTTGACACCCTGATACCCAGACTTATTGATGTAAGTATAATTTTATTCGGAACTCATTTCAAAATTTTATTATTCTTTAATATTATTTTAGGTGGCTGGCACTCTGAACCACAAGCTGCCCGTTCTGTTGGCTTTAAATATGAACAACAAGCACAATCCGCACAACACCTTCCTCTACTCCTTCGAATACGCCGGCGAGTTCAATCGCTACAAGGAGATGGATGAGGAGACCAACATGCAGAGCCCCTTCCGCGCTGGCGTCTCGCTGACCGACGAGGCCCTCTATCTTTTCCCCTACCCCGAGCACGTGAAGCGCCTTAGTCCGCCGGACGTGACGATGGCTCATCGCATGGTCGATCTCTGGACGAACTTCGTCATCAGCGGGAATCCGCTCGGCTCCTATCGCTCCGGCTACTGGCCGCCCATGACCACGCTCTATGGCCCCTACATGAAGATTGACGAGACGCTGACCATCGGAGGCAACTACTTCACCGAGTTCTCGGCCACGTTGCGGGACGAGAACGAGGGTCATAGCCTGGTCCGTGAGATTTATTATCTGCGCAGCCGGAGCCGGAAACGAGCTCTGGCTAAGCGGCGAAAAGAGTTTGCGGCCTCCTCTGCCGCCAGCAGGATAAAGAAGCTCGGAGGACGCAAGAGTCTGGTGAAGAGGCCCAGCCGGAATAAGATACGTTTCTGAAGTAGCTCTTTTAAGAACTAGATGTAGAATTTTAGAAATAAAACATACCTCAGGTTAAACTATTTAAAAGCATTGGAATATATCGAAATAAAGAGCTCATAATTTATAAATTAAACAATATAAATAATTCGATGTTAGCATCGAGGATATCGAGACAAGCTGGAATATTAACGAGTCTATTTATTGCGGATATTATGCAGAACTCAATAAGAAATCTTAGCACATTTTGTGTTTATTTTGTAATTAAAAGAATATTTTTAAAGACATATTGTAGAATATTTTAGGATTCGGTTCAGCTACTGCCTGCGTCGCTGCTGCTGTCTGTGCATGAGCTTAATGTGCTGCGGTTCGTTGTACAGGCGTCTGAGTTGGGAATATCCTGGGTATTCCTGACGGGACTCTTCCTGCTCCTCCTCGGCTCTCTCTCGGGCCTCCTGGGCTCTGTCGCGTTCCTCCTCCTCCGCGCGCAGCTTTTCCTGGGCTCGCACGTAATCCTCGTAGCTCGGATAGGAGCTCGGGTCGTTGGCCGGATCGGTCGGCTCCTGGTCTTCAGCGTCTGCGTCTTCCGGATTCTCCTCATATGGTTCTTCTTGCTCGTGATCTAGCTGATCCCTGCGGTCTTGCTCCCGATTCTGTTCTTCCGCATCGGAATCTGATTCCGCTGGTTGTCTGGCCTGGTGAGCCCTTAAGTAGTCTTCGTAGCTGGGATAGTTCCGCGGATCATCGCTGTCAGGTTGGGGCTCTCGCTCCTGCTGTTCACGTTCCTGCTGCTCTCGCTCCTGTTGCTCTCGTTCCAGTTGCTCTCGTTCCTGCTGCTCTCGCTGTTGTTCCTCGCGCTGTTGTTCCTCGCGCTCCTGCACCTCGTTATAGTTTCGCTCTGGTTCCGTGTCTGGAGGATTTTCCCCTTGCTGTGACTTAAGGTAATCTTCGTAGGATTGGCGATCGTCTTCGGGATTTTCCTCCGGCTGCTGTTCTCGCTCCCGTTCCTGTTGCAATCGCTCTTCTTCTAGTTGCTGCTCCTGTTCCCGCTGCTGCTGTTCTCGTCTCTGCTGCTCCCTTTCTTGCTCCTCGTCCTCCTCGGGTGTAGATTCGGTAGACTCGTCTTGGTGATTTCGGAGATAATCTTCATAGTTGGGATAAGGTTGCAGTTCGTTATTTGGATTATCATCGCGAACTGATTGATCTCCCTCTCGCTCTTGCTGCTCACGTTCTTGCTGTTCTCGATCTTGCCGTTCTCGCTCTTGCTGCTCACGATATTGCTGCTCACGCTCTCTCTGCTCACGTTCGTGCTGCTCACGAGCTTGCTCCTCACGCTCCAGTTGCTCTCGTTGTTGTCGTTCACGCTCTTGTTGTTGTGCCCTTTCTCGCTCCTCTTGCGCTCGCTGTATTTGTTCTCGGCGCCGTTGCTCTTCCTGCTCTCTCTCTCGTTGCTGTTGCTCTGGGTCTCGACGCTGTTGCTCGCGAGGATCCTGTGACGGACCACGCCGCTCTTCAACGATTCCACGATTCTGGTTATTTCGCTGTTGCTGCTCTCGCCAGCGCTGCTCTCTCTCCCGCTGTGCCCGCAACTGCTGATCACGTATGAACTGGGCCTGCCGTTCTTCCTGAGCCCTCACGTAGTCCGGATTCGCCGGACGCCATGTCTGCTGCGGTTGCCTGTTCTGCCAGTTGGCATAAGGATTGTAGGCGTACGGACGCCTGGTAGTTGTGGTCGTCGTCGTCGTGGTGGTGGTGGTGGGATAGGTTGGATAGGTGGGATAGGTGGGATAGGCGTAGGGCCTAGACGGTGTTGCAACTGCTACACTGCTGCTGCTGCTGGTGGCATTGAAGTACTCTCCGTAGAGATTGGGCAAGTTGATGCCCTCTCCGAAGTGCGGATCCAGCTCGAGCATATTCTGGCGGGAGTTGGTGAAGCGCAGGAAGGGTCCATACTCGGAAGTGGCCCGTGGCCACACTCCCGAGTTCGGATTGGGCACCCCAGAAACGGCAAAGTTGACCCACATGGTGACCAGGGCACGGGATAGGGACCTGTCCTCGGGATTCAGGCGACTGGCTTCCTCGGGGTAGGGGAACAGGTAGACGCTGTCATCGCTCAGCGAGGCATCCACACCGAAGGGCAGGGGATTATTCAGGTGACCGAAGCGATGGTGCTCGCCGCGGTAGTCGAAGGTGTACAGGTAAACTGGTGTCGAGCGGTACGACTGGCGAATGGAGATGATCACGGGTGCGCGGTACAGGATAATATTGCTCAGCTCCAGCAGGCCCTGGGTCACGGTGCGGGCACTGGCCGAGTACTCTTGGTCCGGGGTGAAGATCTCCCTCAAGGCCCACTGCTTCCAGATGCGGTGCTCGCTGGGAGGAGCGGTGTGTCGCAGAACCACATCGATGTACTCGCTCACATTGCGTGATTGCAGGCCGGCGATCTGGTTGTAGAAGCCTGCGGGTAAAATTCATAAAAAATATGAGTTAAAATATGTTGTTTATTTAAAATATATTAAATATATTTGTATAAAATCTGCCCTCATAAATGTTCTTATCTCCGAGCATTGACATTCGACTTGTAAATTTTTGGGAAAATACACAAGATTAAATAGGTTTAATTAAAACGCAAACATTTCCTGCCTGCCGACGTAAATAGCATAAAAATCCAAGAGCCTTGACACTAATTAAAATAAAACCAAGCAACCACATCAACATGATGATTTTGCTGTCTAAGTCGGACTCAATGAGTCGAAGCTCCTTATCAGACTGACCCCGAGATCCGCTGAAGCTTCTTATCGCAGACAGCCACGGGTTTTGTCTCAGAAAACCTCATCGAATAAACTCTGCCTCGAAAGTAAATGTAGAATAAATTGGGTTTGAATATAAGGACTACATTGTAGGAACTAAGAAAAAGCAGAATAATAACTAATAAGAGATTTATATTTAAAGCAATATGCGTTACAGACGATAAATTTCTTGAATTCCTACACAGAACCCTTTCTTTTCTAAACCTTTCTTTAAAATACCATGAAAGTATTCTAGTTTAAAGTTGTGAAACAATATTCCTTTGTAGAAATGTAGTACTCACGCGACAGGATAAAGGCGCTGGCATCTTTGGCAGCTCCAACAATGGTGGGCACGCTGTTGCTGGCGTTGGCGGCCAGGGCGATCGGTGGTCGTGGCAGGTATCCCAGGCGGTCACCCACGACGAGCTTAAATCCACCCAGGGAGCTTAGACCGCGCGGTTCGTTCTGCTCGAAGAGCTGCTCGAAGGCGGAGACCAGCTGCGAGGTGGGCAGTGCTGCCAGGCAGTCGTACAGCGGGGCAAGGCTGCGGGCGGCGGGATTGGTCGGGCAACGGGCGAGGCGGGCAAAGGTGTCCAGGGTCTGCAGCGGGCGCTCATCGATGAGGTAGGGATTGAGGGCGGTGCCCGACTGCAGGATCAGTTGCTGGAAGAGGCCCGAGGCCCGGCCGCTAAGGCTGAGGGCGTGGACCAATGTGGCTCCGCCTGCCTGACCTGCCAGCGTTACCTGGCCAGGATTGCCGCCAAAGTGTGGCAGATTGCGCTGCAGCCACTCGAGGGCTAGCTGAAGATCGGAGAGCGCCACGTTGCCGGGCAGCTCGTCACTCAGAGCGCTCAAGAAGCCGAAGGGCGCCAGTCGATAGTTGATCGAGACCAGGAGCACGTCCTTCTCGAGGACATAGTCCGGCTGGGCCTCCTCGGCGCCGCCGTCGAACAGCATCTCGCCGTGCACGAAGACCAGCACAGGCAGGTCCTTAGCCCCTTCGGGTGCGTAGATGTTCAGGGTCAAGCAGTCGTCGACGTTCTCGCCTCGCGACTCGGACTCCCTCAGGCGCTGCAACTCCGGAAACTGGGCACAGTTCGGGCTTTGCACGGTGGCATCAATCCGGCCCTGGAGGTTGGCCGGTTGGGCCGCCTGGAAGCGAGCCAAGCCGCTGCCCACTTGACCGTACCGCACGCCCAAGAAGGCATTTACCGGACGTCCGGCAATGGTCTTATAGTTGCGCACTCCCACAATCTGTCCGATGCCGGGAATAGGCACCACGGCTGCCTGGGGCTCTGGTGGGGGTGCACTCCGCGGATCCGCCTGCCAGGGAGCTGGCTTCAGCGGCTCCGGCTGCCAGGGTTTCACATCCTCCTCATCGTTGTAGTCGTCGCTGTAGTCCGGTCTGGGAAGACCAAAGATTGGGGCCGCACAGAGGGCGAGCACTACCACTAGGAGCAGCGGCTGCATGTTGCTCACTGCGTAGCGTTCGAAAGGGAACTGATTTCGGAATCGGATCCGACGACCTGAAAAGCTCTCAGCTTTATCTCTGGGCAGAGCAGAAGCAGTAGAAGCAGCAGTAGGAGTAACAGCAGAAGCAGAAGCAACAGCAGCACCAGCAACAGCCGCAACAGAGCCTTGGTACGAGCTCAATGCGAGGTTGGTTCGAGGGGATACTGGATTTAAGGAGTAATCAGAAAGATCCTTAAGAGCGAGCGAGACCAGCAAGTCAAAATTGTGTATAGAATAAATTACATACTTACGAGGGTTTGTGTTAGATTTTTACCATATGGTGAATATGTTGAAAATGGTGATATTATGTCCTTGTAACCTTCTTTTTAGTTTCCATGTAAACTTTGCTGCCGCTTTCTATAATTAGCGGAGCTTAACATCACAGCCAAAACACAGAACACATGACCGAGATGCCTTGGAAATCGCCTAATAAATAAAATTATTACATTTTTCAATTTAATGTGGAGCTTTAAAGTAAAGGAAGATCGCAGGAATCTTCAAGTCCACCCTCGATGTCCCAGTCCAAGTCCCAGTTGGTGGTGTCATGACCGCCTTTAATCTGCTATTTGCTGCTATTTGTGCTCCCAGCTCTATTACTTGGCTAGCTTCTGGGGACCTTATCTCTTCCGGGCCTTATCTGCTGGCACAGCTTTGCTGTTCTGGCTGGCTTGAGTCGGGTTTCAACATGGAGCTATGCAATGCTAAATTAGGAACATAGTTTACATAGTCAGACATCAGAGTACTTATGCAACAGTTTCTAAAAATGGCAAATGTTACCTTTTTGAATAATCAAAAGAATATAAGAAATCTTTCCCTTAAATTTGTACATTTTCTTACCAAGAAGTATTATAATGATTATCAAAACAGAACATAAATGTTATAAGTGAAAGACAGATAGTATAGGCCTTGACCCTGGAGTAGACTGTTGAGTAAAACGCCATGAACAAATTCATAATATAATAATTTCTATATTTTCATTTTTATTAATCATTTTCGATTCCATTCCCTCCTTTTCTGTTCTCGTTAAAGTTTCATTTTCAATTCTGGTTTTGTATCGGCTTGTTCAGTATGTATCTATAATAATGTGTTTTATAATTAAGAATCGTCATTTCATCTAAATATTTCTGTTATAATAATACAATATAATAATAATTAATAATATGCGGTTCTTTGTTTTTTATTTTTTATTTTTTATTTGTTGTTATCGATTTCTCTGTATGTGAAACATGTGTGTGTTTGAGTGTGTTTGTTGTATTGGCTTGCTTCTGAATGTATTCTCCGGATCGATCCATTTGGTTTGTGGGTTGTGGTTTGTGGGTTGCGGGAGTTAATTGTTGTGTCTTGCCTTGGACCGAATCTCGGATCTGGGGCCATTCTATCCGCCTTGAGTTTGATTATTAATTCGTATCTCCTCTATATGACGCGCAGCTTACGTACAGTACGTAGTTCGAGTGTGGAAATCAGAGTTCTAGGAAAGCTAAAAGCAAGTGGTATGCATATATACTTCTGTGTCTATATACGTATATATGTATGTTTATATATTCTTTCTAGGTATTTTAATCTCGATTATGCTGTGGCGCTGTGGCTGTGGCAGTGGCCCAAAGAAAGGGAAGCCTCTTAATTCAAATCCAACAAATTCGAAACGAAAAACGAAAAGAGTGTCTCATTACGTATGTTTGTATGTATTTAGCAGCAGCTCCCTTTGATAATCTACATATGTATAACCCTCAAGGAATGCCAGAAAAGAGAAATGCAAAAGTCTTTGTTCCTTCGTCTACTTAAGTAGCTGCATAATTGAACATGGCTACGTGGCACTGATTGAGCCATTTGATTGATTGATTGATACCGGGGTCGCTTTAGTTTTAAGGTTTAGGAACTTCTCAACTAATGAAGGACTCGTCAAAATTATACGCGAATGAAACGAACTCCTAGCTCCCGGTTGGCGTCTCCTTTGAGTCAAAAATCGTTTACCAAAAATGCACATTAATTATGTTCTTTCACTGAATCAAAGTTCTTCTGATTTCTGATTTCAGTTTATCTTTCGATTTGTTTTTATCTTTGTTTTGTTTGCCTTTGTCTTTTTAGTTTTTTTTTGTTTTCTTGTATATTTTGTAGCTCAGTCTTTTTACTAACAATTTGTTGTTGTTGTTGTTTAATTAGCTTCTTGATGCTGTTGATCTTATTCATTATTTCGCAGTGCTGATCTCGCACATTAGCCGCTTGAATACTTAAGTGTGTGTTGAGTGTGTTTATCTTTCGAACGAAATCCTAAAAATTCAACGAATTCCTGGGAGAGAGGGTGTATTGTGTTGCTCTTACTTCCCTTTTTTTCTCAGTGTATGTCTGTGTGAGTGGGTGTTGGAAAGGAGGTGTAGGAGGAGGAAGTTCAATTCATATAGTTTATAGTTCGCATCGATTAAAGTGGCTAGCTGTTAGCTCTATAGTTGCTTGGAAGTACCGTTTTTTGTTTTGTTTTGTTTTGTTTTGTTTCTTCTGTCTAACTTTCGTAACTTATATGGTTAAATATTTGTTATTCGCTCTTTCTTGAGGGGCTTTCATTACATTTTGTGTTACTCATTACGTTCTTGCGCTACATTTGTCAACAATTTAAATTTATCCTTACGTATTTGTAACCGCTAAAGAATGGATAACATACTCGTGTCATATGGCTCCTATATGCTCTGATAACTCCTAATCGATAATCGATAATCGATAAGCATCTTCTGGATTGTTTGGATTCTGGGTGTGTGTGTGTGGGCAGTGGAACTTGTGGAACGTGTGTGGAACCAAGCGGTGAATGGTAATCGTAATCGGTAATCGTTTTGAGTTATGGATCTTTTATTTATTTTTTGCTTTAATGAAGGAATATTTTATTTGGTTTTTGGTGATGTATTTACAGAGTCTCGCGTAATAGTATTCATATAGGTAATGCATACGTTAGGCTGCTGGTTGTTGCGTTATAAAATCTTAACATAATTATAGAAATTTGCCTCGGGAAAGTAAAATGCATCGATTACGTTTTGTAATTATACTATTTGCATAGAGATAGAGAGAGAGGGATGGAGAGCAGTCTACTTAGAAATTATAGAACCAAACGGAACCGGAAATCGCACATAGTTACGTTACGTTGCGATACGTTACGTTACGCTTAGCCTACATCCGCACAGTGATCTGATTTCAGTTTTATCTGTAATAGTTCGCTCGCTTTCCCAAAAACAATAATAATAATAATACAGTTAATAAGAGTCAAGTTAATCGTAAATGCCTTAGCCTAGTTAGTAGGTATTTTTATAATGTAATGCCTGCTCGTAATAATATTCTATCCTTTAATCATTCATATATTTTTGTTTTGTTTTCTTTTTCTTTTTCGGTTTCATATATATTTATATTTATTTTATTTTATGTAAGAAGCACTTGAATATATACCGTTTCTTAATGGAAAAAATGAAAACTTGAGAGTGTGTCATGTCAAGGGTTCATTTCCTTCGTTTCTAATGGTTTTTTTGTTTTTATATTTTCGTTTTCTCGTTTCGGTTTCCTGCTTTCTGGCTCTAATTCCTTAAATATGTTGCTTGTTCTTTTTATATTTTAATAAGTTGCTAATTAGCAAATATGAATGCGCCGGCTACAATCTGTAGGTAATAATTGTTTTTGTTTTTTTGACTTATTCGGAGAAAGTTAAAAATCGTTTTCATTTAGCTTATAATTATCTTTAAAGTATGTTCAATCTCGACCCCAGTTGCTGCTCTTCTTAAAAAGTTGCAGAGTTGGTGTAACTTTTCCGGAAAGTTTTTAGAAATTTATAGATTTTTTTGTTTGTTTTTTTTTGACTCTGCCATTTCTTTGTTGAGTGTTTTTAATAAAATACTTTGCTTAATTCTTTGTTGTTTTATTTATGATTTTTTTTGTGTTTTTCCTTTTTGTTTTTTGTTTCAATTTAAAAGCATTTCTAGAGAATCTCTCGTCTAAAGTACCTAATAAGTGTATGTGGGTCATCTATATAATTATGTATAAGTATATATACTATATATATTCGTGGATTCTCTGCTGGTTGCTGCTGGTTTATGTCTGCAGGCCTTATTCAGTGTAAAACCGTTCAATTGTAGCCTGGGCCTCGTATTACAATTCAATGTCTGACTTTGTATATATATTAAATAATCGGTAATCGGCATTCAGTTTGCTTGCTGCTGCTGCTGTTGTTGTTTGTATATATATATGTAAATGGTAAAGTGTATAAAAGTTAATGATCTGATTCAGTAATACTTGTATGAAATTGTATGATTAGTTGATGTAGATCTAGAATTAGTTCAAACTTCTATGTTGTATCCATCTGCAGCTACTCTAACTTTGTTATTTTTGTTGCTTACGAGTTATATATGTTTACGTGTTTGTATTGCTTTCAAAGTACCTAAAACGGAAAACACTTCTTAACGAATACGGAAAAAACAAGGGATTTAAGAACTAAATAAACCGAAATGAAAATTATCTAGAGAAAAGACTTTAAATGCTTCAAGGCAGTACGCTTTCATTTTTCATTTAAATTAAATGACATGTATAAGATATATTATATATATACAAATAAAACTAATCAAAACACAGTACAAATAATCAATAAATATTTATATCTTTGGCTGTCTAAAATATATTCAGAAATCTTGCTTTCCTTGTGATGGCTTTACCGTTTCTCATTCTGCGGTTGGTTTTTTCGATTGTATACATTTTGTAAAAAAGTAAAATTGCATATAAAAGCATTAAATTGCAGCTGCATTAAGTATGTATATACGTATGCAAGTGTCTCAGTGTCCTTGTATTTACTTTAATCTATTTTAAACGCTACTGTTTGCCTTTGTTATGCCTTTACTGTTTACACATTTTTGCTTTGATTTAGATATTTCTACGCTTTCTTCAATCGTCTGGCAACGCAATTTCCAAGACCGATCAGACGATGATGACTGAATGGTTCTCATACAAAATATTGAATATCAGTTATCAGCTTAGTCTACTCTCTAACATACTCTAAATACGAGAACAACATTAGCAATGCCTTTCTAGGGAAAATATTTTCAAAAGTTCTGCTCTGTCTGACCTGATCCTGATCTATCATACAAAATCTATGTGGCTAGGCTAATGTTTAGTTGTAATGTTTTCACTAAATTTTGATCGATCACGTCACATACAATTTGTGTGTCCCTCCTAATATATATATATTCGAATATATATACATGGATAGCGAGTTCGTTCTCGTGTTAAGGGATTATCCCGAACCCAAATGCAAACAATAAAAACTAACTAAAAAATGGGTGCGGGGCCACATTTTTGAGCTCCTTACACCCGGTTATGGCACATATCGCACATACTGATTTCTGTACAGATCGGTTGAATATAATGCGTATATAGTCCTGTACATAATTTACACTTTCCTACATGAGACCGAAGCGAAGATTCACGAAGAGTAGAGTAGCAGGAGGGGGGTGGCTCAGCAAACGAAAATTGACAACGGAAAACCCTACTTAGTTACTCGATTTTTTGACGGCTTACGACTAATTTGTTTGCCTCCCTCGTACACTATTTTGGTAGTTAATTTCTTTCGTTTTTTGTCTGGTGTAAATCAGTAATAAGCGTTTCGTTTTTTGTTTTTCTCTTTTCTTTTGTTTTTTTTTTCTCATATCTTGCCATGTAAATTTCTTCTATTTTCCTCTTTTCTCTCAGGGTTAAATGCAAAAAATCGTGTATATCGCGTACACTCTACTCGAATAAGGTTTGCTTAGCCTACGTCCTTTCTATGTTTAATATTTACAAGTGTGTTGACTCTGCTCAAATTGGTAATTAACAATATCATTTGCAGCTCTAATTTAGCGTAGCCTTTGTTACTTTTTAACCGTGTCTATATATATAATATAATCATGTTTGTATATAAAGAGTCATGTCGACGTACGTTATATGTTTTATGCTTTTGTATACTTAGCAGATCTGGGTATATGTATAAAGGCTATATAATTATAAAGTTCGTGTATAACTTCTCTCTGGCTTTCTGGTATTTGTGTGTAAGTAAATCCCCACCATGCAGTTCCCATAGTAAGCTTCTGTTTGATTGCAACTTTTGGTTTAATGAAGGGATCGAGGATGCTAGAGGATGAGGGGAATTATTACCAGTCCCAGTCATAAGTCACAGTGTATATATTGCAGTTACCGATTGAGTGTACTTATTTAAGGTGGTATTAAATATAGTCAAAGATATGATAATACACAAAAGTTGTGTATGAAAAATTTAAAATTGAGTATATTTTTCATACTAAAAATTTAAAGGGAATATTACTGGGAATTTTAGCTCCTCTATATGTTATTCTTCTTTATGAATTTTAGGCATTTCACAAGTAATTTAATTATTTTTAATACCACCTTAAAACAATCCAGTTTTCATATACCAATATAAGCACTAAAGCTAGGAATCGCAATCATTCTTCATAATCCCTAGCTTGTAAATCGAATTGGAAGAAATTTCCTGCTCTTCCTCAAAACTTTCCCCTTAGCTAATACCTTTCTCAAGGCTTAACTTTCGATTAAAAGTGCTTATATCTACGGCTTTGCTGCTAGTACATCTCGTTCTCGTCCCAATCGACTGACTGCAGCACCAGCTTGTCCAGTTCCTTGGAGTCACCAGAGCTACTGTTCCTCCTTCGCCGCCGCCACTTCCTATTGAGCTGCGTGGCCATTTGCGGGGCGGCGAACATGGCCGCCGCCGCTGCACTTAGCTTTGTGGGCGTTATGGCAGTGCTGGAGGTTGTGGGCGTGGCGCCACCACCGCCAGCAGGACTCATGCTGAACAGCTCTCGATTGCCGAAGCGAAATCGACGGGGCGGCGGCACTGGAGGCGTGGCAAGCAGATGGGGTGTGTCGTAGGGCGGCGGCGGTGTGATCATGGCCAGCGATGAGGTGTCCTCCAGGTCGTCCTCATCGAAGTCCGAGTGGCCATCGTGGGCATCGGAGAGAGCGTGGCGTTCGTACAGCTCGTAGGAGGGCGTCTCCTCCAGCGGCGACTGCGGTTGAACGGGTGTTACCGGCATGGACTTGGCCTTGGCAAATGTCCTTCCTCCCATTGGAATCTTGGCGAGATGATGCTTATTCTGGTGCTGTTGCTGCTGTTGTTGCTGCTGCTGCTGCTGTTGCTGATGCTGCTGCTGTTTGACTGGAAGCGGAATCGGGAGCGGTAGTGGGTGCGTGGGCTGGGCCTGGATGAGTGGCATCGATTTGGTGTTGCATATCAATCAATCACGGTAGATGTAGCTGCAGTTCTTGGGGCTCTCCTGCGGACTGGGGCTGCTGGATGGCGGGGCCGGGCTGCTGCTGCTGTTGGACATTACGGGTGAGGAGCCGGAACTGGAGTGCGAGTGAGGCTGGGGCTGCTGCTGCTGTTGCTGCTGCGGCTGCTGCTGCTGCTGGGGGCTATTGGAGCGGTGTTGAGTTACTGGAAGAGCACAAAGATTAGAGGATTAGCGGGGTTCGATGACCAGGGGCTTGATAATGGGCATAGGCATGGGTGCTTGGGTGCATGTTGCATCTGAGGGTCTGAGAAGGTAACACACATTGAGAGGCTAGAGGATGCATATGCACAACATCGAAAGGTCTGCCGCAACATGCACATAAACACTCACACAGTAACTACTCTTACACGCAAGTATCAACTTAATATATCAAGTTATATGGTAAAAATAGAAAATAAAACAAGAGCACACGAAAAATAATATTGTGATTTTCTTTTTATAGGAATAGTTTTAGGTGAAGTTTGGGTTTAAGAATGCAATTTTTAAAGGGAAACCCCAACGGGGGACTGTCCAACCCATCATTCTGGGGTCTCGAACCACAGAGAATCTTGATCGTTCAGAGACAGAGAGAAAGATAGAGAAGTGGGAAAAGGAGTAGAGAAGGTTCAGGAGGTAGAGCCGCCGACAGAGGTTGTGGGTGGTGATGTCTGTGTGTTCTGTGTCCTGCGGGTGGATCTCTCTGGTTGCCCAGTTATAACGGCATATAACTCTATAACTTATAACTCAAGGATTACTTTACACTTACCAATGCCATGACGGGGCGGCTGTCTTCTTGCGCGACCAAGACTTCTGTTTCGTGTGTTTGTGTTGTTTACAGCCTATATATAGGGGGTTGGAGTGTTTATCAATTTCTCAGCGTTTACATTCTATATAATTCAAGATTCAAGTTTCGTAAGAGTTACGTAAAAATGTTGAGGAAACCAACCAAACCAACAACACAAGATGAAAGGATAACGCTAATTTGCTTCAAAGTTACACGTTCGCAGTCAATCTTTGCTCTCAAGCCAAGGCCAATTTTATTGTGGGTGTGTGTCTTTGCGGTTCTAGCAACCCAAATAATAAAATTGTTAAATTAAAATTCATCTAAGATTTGTAGTTATTTTTAATTTTTAATTTGTAGGTTTTAGTTTACTTTCTCAGCTGGCAATACAGTTTCCTCCAATTGGGTTTTCATTGTAAATTTTTGGGCAAGCAAACAGAAAATGTCGAGTGTGTGCTTAGCATTTTCCAGTAAATAAATAAAAAGCTTAACAAGTACAGGGTATTAAAGTATGGGTAATATTTTAGTCATTGCAGGTTACTTATAGTAATGTATGTGACCGGGTAATGTGTCATATTTGTATTCTAACACACACACACACATCCTGAAAGGATTTTAAGGAATTTGGCGCCCATGCAGGAGGGATCAAGAGTGTGAATCGGAATCTGGCATCGAAAAGCACGGAACTCAGGGCTGGGATCGGGGAATGAAAGAGGCTGAAGGACGACACGCTGGCGAGCGGGATGGCTGACTGGGCTGGACTGACCGATTGACCGATTCTAGTATCGATAAATTATCTTTTGGCATTCGATAATGTGTCATGTGTCAAATCAAAAGCAAATGTGAGTGAAGAGAGAAAGATAGCCATAGAGAGAGAGAGAGAGAAAAAAGAACAAAGCTTCTGCAAAAAACAGTGCCTAAAATGGATCTATCGATAAATTGAAAACTAAACTTTGCAACGGTGCTCCAAGAATTTCCAAAAAATGTAACAAAGAGCGAAAACCGTGAAGATTTCCTTAGAAAATTACTTTTTGCCTAGAGAATTTCGGTTGAGCTCGTTGCGAAGAGAGCTTCCATATTGCAGCTTTTGAGCAAAATTCCAAATTTTCCAGATTAATATTATTCAGCAAAAAAAGCCCCATAAAAAACACAAAAGCAAACCATAAACAAAAGGGGGATAGTCAACAAATAATAGTTAAATAGAAAGTAAAATTTTAAATTAAAAATAAACTCAAGTCAGCTTTAGTTATAAATAAGTATTTACCATATTTTGGGTAATTAGTCCCTGACTGGTTTCAGCCGCCCCACTCCCGTCTCAAAGGTAAACCTAATGAAAAATGGGGAAGAAGAAGAGAGAAAAGATAGAGATAGATTTTTTGTTTTTCTTTTTTTTTCGTATTTCTTTTTGTTCGGTATTTGTTTGTCTTTTTGTTTCGAGTTTGTAAGAGGCTGTTAGTATCGTTGCGAAAGAGTCTCTCAGGACTGAAGAAGTACGAGATGTGAAATGAACTATACAAAATGCTTAAACAGATATGGAAATGGTCCAAGGACCCGACTCGATTCGAACGATTGGTGTATTTCCAGCTTGAACGCAGAACCCAAATGCCAAAGAATAGAATAGAAGCGAAATATGGAGGAATCGAGATGAAGATGAGGGTAACTTAGCATGCGCCCAAATGGAGATGAGGTCGATGAATATGATGGGTTAGATAGCAGAAAATCAAGAGACTCAATTATATATGGTACATTTTTATATAAAGCAGGTAGTAAACTCATTCAAAGCGGCATAATAGAACATTTTGGAGGGGAAAGGTTAGCTTTGGTCCCAGGAACTTGGGACTTAGTTAATATTAATAATAAGCCTAAAATATATCAGGTATTTTAGTCTTAGTTTCAAGTTTGTTTTCTAGCTACAATACATTAAGGTAACTTCAGTGTTCTGCTCAGAAATCTCATCAGTACTAGTAATGGTATTATCGATGACATTCGGAAATATGTTCAATATATCGGAATTCTGATTCAAAATACATAAATCTTTAATTGGTAAAATTGTAAAAAAGGTAAAAACAAAAATTTTTAATGAAATTTAGACAAAAGTCACACTTTTTTATAAAAATCGAAGCCGATATATTTTAGTTATTAATATTTTCAATAGAATATTTAGATTAATAATTTACTCGATGTATCATATTGGATTTATTCTATAATTTTCCTACTCTAATAAGTATTAATTCTGCAGCCTTATTTACGTAGTTTCATAGCCGTGAGACGCAGAAAATTTGTGCCTGGTAATTTTTGGACTCTTTAATTTATGTTTTTGATAATTCAAGCTTTAGCATAAAATAAACCCTTTTAACAGTATCTGAAGAATTTCATAGTAGATTCAATAGTTAGTAATATTCATCGAAAATATGAAGACCACAACAAATTAATATTATTTAAGGGGGGGGGTATGGTTTTGAAGGCAGTTTTCTGCATGTTTTTTCAGATTTTTTTT